>JAQZBX010018435.1:0-28195 GCA_029593785.1 Cabassous unicinctus | reverse complement strand
TTGTTTTGATGTATTTAATTGCTAGTGTTTTTTTCTGTGACCTCTCTGGGCCCTGTTTCCTCTCTCACACTATCGTTGTATCTCAATAGGTTCCAAAGCTTTGCAGCTTTATTTTCCTTTGATCGTTTCAATAGCATTACTTTAGACTTTTTATTTTCATTGATTAGGTACAATTAATTGTGGGGGCTAGCCTGGAAAACTGTCATATAGTAGATTCTATGGGAAACCATGTTCCAAAAATGTGTTCCTAGTACACAGATAAATTGTACTTGATGGCTGCCAGCATTTGGGAGTATCACCATAGACTATTTTATAAATAACATAATGTTCTTGTCAACAAACTATTGGAGTTTACTGCAAGCGTGTGGTTTCTTTTTTAACAAAATATTCTTTTTGAGAAAAAGCAGCTTGATTTCAAAGGAATATAATGCCTCATTAAGAAAACATGTTTGGACAGAAGTGGCTGAGAAATACAAGCATATGATTTAACCAGAGGATATTAAGATTGGAAAGAAAACTCTACCTGTATTTTCCCATATGTGAAAACAGCATGGCCAAAGTCTGGGCAACAGACCCCAGAGACCAAAAGGAGCCCTTGTTCTTATGGCTTCCACTAAATCTGTATGAAGCTGCCCTCAAATCATCCTATTAAAAATACTGGATTCTTACTCTTCAATCCCCAGTGGAGCTCCTGGGCCTGTGTTGGAGAAGAAAGGGGACTTATGTCTAGCAAAGAACATTAAGCTCACTTTTTATCCTTTCATTTTCAAGTTCTTGGGCAAGAAGCCAGAACACTAATGTGAGTGTTCAAAAAAGAAGTTCAGGGTGGGGAATGGGAGATGGGAGGCGGGGGGAGGGATTCTCCACAGTAAAGACCTGGCCTTCCAGGCATCAACTATTCCCATAATTTTGCCCAACTCCTTCCACGAGACAAATACCTTTACCTGCCTCCATACCAATCTCTTCCGTGCTGTCTCTGGATGCATACTAACTGGCACAAATGTTTCACAAGTGTGGCTCCCATTTCTTTTTTTTTTTTTTTTTAAAGATTTATTTATTTTATTTATCGCCCCCCTTGCTGCTTGTGCTGCTGTGTCCATTCGCTGTGTGTCTTCTCTGTGTCTGCTTATCTCCTCCTTGCTGTGAGGTCTTGCCGCATCAGAAGGAGGCGCCGGGAAGTGAACCCGGGGCCTCTCATATGGTAAAACGGGTGCTCTATCCATTGTGCCACACCCGCTTCCTGCCGTGAGGTTGCTGCATCAGCCCACCGACCGCTCAGGCCGGTGTGCCCTCACAAGGAGGCCTCCGGACGCGAACCCGGGACTCCCATATGGTAAATGGGGGCTCTATCCACTGAGCCACACCCGCTTCCCGTCCCATTTCTGACAGAAGAAACAAATATAATGCCATGTGTGTATTCAAATACAATCCTGCATGATAATTTTACAGACACTCTTTAAATGGCAAAAACACAAGCCATTCCTTTTTTCACTGACCATGACCTGAACTGGATAATGTCTTCATATGGTTGTCACTGAAGAAGCCAGTGCTGGGAGCAGGGTTAGCCGCTGCTGCCTCCTTAGCTTGCCACTTTTGGGGGTGGGGTCCTGAAGATTCCAGTTTTGTTTGAAGGCAGCTGTGCAGATAAGCACAAGCCTTCTGGCCTGGAGAGGGTATAGAGCTTTGTGATAGACAAGTGGCAAGGGCATTACCTTTTGTGTTACTCTATAATGACAAATGTTATTTAATGTATTTTATTTATTCTTATTTTAGGGACCTTCTCAAATGTTAATAATAGGGAGATTTTTCTTCCTCTAATACATCTATGACAAGTAGCTAGCAATTTTAGACAGTTAAGCACCATGCTTCTCTTATAGTCAGCTAGCAATTATATTGTTTTACAGAAAATTTTTAACAAAACTCTCTCATCTCAGTCTTTTTTCTTCCCTTCCTTTCCCTTCTTTTCCCTTCCTATATCTTCTCTTTTCTTTTCTCTTGTTTCCAGTGTGTGTGTGTGTGTGTGTGTGTGTTAATAGAAAAAGTAATCTGAGTTTGTTTTTCATAAATCAGGCTTACCAAGGTATAATATACATATAATAAAATTCATCATTTCTAGATACACAGATTGTTGAGTTTTGAGAAACAAATGCAGTCATATAACAATCAAGATATAGAATCTGTAATTTGTGCCAGAAAATTTCCTCATGCCCCTTTGAAGTCAATCTGTTCTCCCCACCTCAGCCCCTGGCACTGATGATCTTCGTGGCATTCCCACAGACTTTCCTTCTCCATGATGTCATATAAATGGAATCACATAGTGGATAACCTTTGAATCTGACTCCTTTCACTTGGATTAATGCTTTTAAGATTCTCCGTGTTCGTCCTATGTATCAATAGTTGGTTCCTTTTTATTGGTAGCATTTCATTGCATAGATATACCTCCATTTCTTTATTTATGGATGGACATTTGGATTGTTTGCCATTTATGGACTTTAGAATAGAGCTGCAAGAAACATTTGCATTCAGATTTTTTTTTTCTGCCAAGGGAGTAAAGAGTTTATTAGGAAACAAGAAAACAAGAGAAGTACACAGTCCGAGGCATGGGTCACGGGTATACTGCAGGGTGAGTTGCCAGCATTCAGATCTTTGGTGCAGAGCTTATTAAAAACATTTAATGCACAGCCTGTAAGGATGTAGGAAAGCAAAGAGATATTGAAGGAGAAAAATCTAATGTATGTTTGCTGGAGCAAGGCTGAGACTGGGAGAATGAGGAGAGAGTTCTTTCACGTGCATGAGGAAAATGAATATTGGAAAATATATTCATGTTTATAGCCTTTATTGCTAGGAGGATGGTGAGCAAGAGTTGGAGAGACCAGTTGACATAATGTCTTGTGGGGATACACTCCTAGATGTATCCCCATTTCCCAAGCCTGTGCCTAACACATAGGAGGTGCTTTGATTCATAAACATTTATTGAATTTAAAAGATAAAAATGAAATTGGTGACCATTGACACGGGAGTTGGTTTTATTTGAGAGGATTGAGTAGTGAGCTCCAGTTTTCAATGGAAATAATAAAATAACTTTACCACCAAAGTAACACTTAAGAGAAACTCCTTCTTTGATGAGTCTATATTACAAACATTAGTACTCAAAGGACAGGACCACCGATGTCAGAGACAGCCATGGTGACCTCCTGAGCAGCTTTTTGTTTATCTCGCGGCTGCTTGTGATTTTCCCCTCACTAGTGGCACCAGCTCTCTTCTACTCTCCTCAAGACCCAAATCCACCCTGCCCGGCTGCTCTGATGATCTAATCGCCAACTTTACCAAGATGATGGAGGGCATTTCTCATGAGTTCTCTAACTATTCTATTAAACTCCTCACCATTTGTTTAATAGAATGTTCTTCCTTCCTCTCTTTCTGTTACTGGTGAAGCACTGTGGAGTGACCATATAATTTATCATTCAAACCAGGAGATTTCTGAGAGTGAAAGTACTAATTATCCAAGGTCATAAATGCATAGCACAACTGGCAGGGCCAAGCCAGGACCTGAGGTCCCAGTGGGAAGAAGTGACTTTCTTTGCCAATGGTACTTCTCTGCCTGTGCTTTTGATTATAGCCCTGTGTTGTCTCTAAGACTTTGTTCCACAAATTATTTCCTCTTACTTTTTCTCAGTTTGTTCCTCCACCTTTTTTTCACCAAATATACAAAGTGCCTAATTATTGTCAATGTTGTTTGTGACACCTCATATTTAATGGTAGCTCAGGAGCTCATAATTTTATTCAGTAAATCTTCTCACAGAATGTGGAGGTTGCTTCCCGTATTTTTATCATTATAAACCATCTGTGTCACATCTTTTATCAACTCCACTGTCACACCTATCCAAGCCACCATCACCTCCCCATCTGTCTTTGTAATCACCTCCTAACCAATTTTCCTGCTTTCTCACCCGACCTTAAATCCATTCTCCACATAGCAGCCAGTGATTTTTAAAAATACACATTGGATCACAACTGTCCCCTCCATTAAAACCTTCAATGATTTCCCATGTTGGTAGAATAAAGCCCAAACTACTTACCGTGCCCCACAAAGCCCCGGGGGGTGGCCACTCCCTACTTCACAACACTCATTTCTGCCCCCATTTCTCCATCCCTTGGGTTGCTCTTCTCCAGCATCCCAATCTTCTGTCAGTTTCTCAACTGTGCCGAGCTCTTCCCTGCCCAAAGGCCACCATGGCTGTTTCCTCTTTGGGGAACTGTCTCCTCTATAACCTCCAGGTCTTAGTGTAAATGTCAGCTTTTAAGAAAAGCCTCCTCTGACCGTCACAGCTTCCCTGTTTATTTCCTTCATAGCATGTTCAACAATTTCTGACTTTTTGCTTCTGTACTTAACTTCTTACTTTCCTGTGAGAATGAAAGCCCTATGAAGGCAGAAAGGATATTTGCCTTGTTTATTCCTGTGTCTCAATCTCTAGTTACAATACCTGGAAACTGGTAGCTGTTCATATTTAATGAATGAATGAGAGCTATACATGACTTACATTATAACATCTTTGGGTATATTTTTAATTTGGGGTTGGGATCTCTAGAAATGGGATTTATGATTTAAGGGCTTATACTTTTTTTGAGGGTTTTGAATGTGTTGCCTAGAGAAGTTTTGGCAATTTACATCACTCCCAAAAGGATGGATATTAATGGATGTTAATTTGTCATTTAATGTTTATCTTTATAAGATTGATGGATGAAAGGTTTATCTTGCTACGGATTCATTTGCATTTCTTTGATGACTAGTGAAGTTTAACTTTGTTACATGCTTATCAATAATTTTAGCTTATTTTTGTATGTTTGTGTGTGTGAATTGCCTTTTCTTATAATTCGTATTTGGGAAAGTTTGCCATTTAAAAATTTGATTTTTAGAAGTACTTATCTGTTAGTGATCGTAATCTTTGTCTACTATAAATGTTGCACATATTTTTATAGATTGCCATTTAACTTTTACCTAAAATTTTTTCTAAAATAAATAAATTTAAACTGTTTATGTAGTTGAATATATCAGTCTTTTTCTTGAGATTTTCTACTATTGGTGTCATTATGGAATATACTTCCCCACCCAAAGATCACATGAATATTTTCTCAAAATAGTTTTATAATTTCATTCACTATTTCATTGTTGATTTGTAATGTTTTTCATATAAGATAGAGAATTAATTTCAATGTTTTCGGCTATTTATGCATTATATCAACATCATTTGTTGTTTAATTCAACCTTTCCTCCGTGATTTGAAATACCTTTTCTATCATCTTAAAAGAACTTTTAAAAATTCTTGGTTCCATTTAGCTCGTTTAGTTTCTGTGGCTACTCCTGTACTGTTTAACATACTGTTTTAATTATTACAGCTGAAAATTGTTAATATAGGGAAAGGCCACTTCCCCAATACTCCTTTTTTTCAATACTGTTTTTATTACCCTCAAGCTTTTGTTCATTCAGGAGAATTTTTTGAAATCATCTTTATCAAGTTTCATAAAAGTTCACTGGGCACTTTGAATAAAATTGCATCATATTTATAGACTGATATAGGTATAATTTACTTTTTATAAATTGAGGCGTCTCATTAAGGAATATGTTCTATAAAGATTTACTGAAGTCTTCTTTATAACCTTGTTATATTTTTATAAGGCTTTTCCTAAATTTCTTAGTTTGTCCATAGCTCTTTCATTTTTGTTTGCTATCTTGAATGGAAAACTTTTTCCATTGAATTTTTTTAAAACTAGCTGTTATTAGCATTTAGGAAAGTTATGATTTTAGTACACATATTTTTGAAATTTCATTTAACTTTTTTATTTATTCCTAGAAGATTTTCTTTTGAATTTTCTGTTAGAAAAGAATATAATTTGAAAACATGGATGATTTCGTTTCTTCTTTCTCACTCCACTTCATCACAGCCATTCTGAAATACTTTTTCACACCTAGTATAAGTGTTTCCCACTCCTTCTCCTGCTCGTGTTTCTCCTCACTCCAATCCATCCTACATCTCATTGTCAGATCACTTAAAATAAATTCCCACCTAACCACCTCTCTATTTTAAAATATCCAGAACTCCCCTTTTTCATTTATTCATGTATTTAGCAAATTCTTACTGAGCACCCAGAAAGTGGCTAGGCAGTGCCAGGAGTGAACAAAACAGGCATGACCTCTGCCCCATGACTTTCCATCAAGAAGGAAGAGTGGAGGTCCTTAAGTGCACAACTAACAACCAAGCATACAATTATAAACAGCAGGAAGCCCTGGCGCTGCGAGCAGAGAATTCTAGGTCAGAGAAGCCTCGCAGAGGCCATGGCCTTTAGATTGTGATGGGTAGGATATATAAAATCAACTGAGGGGAAGTGGGTGTGGCTCAATCGATAGAGCTCCCGTTTACCATATGGGAGGCCCCAGGTTCACTTCCCGGGGCCTCCTTGTGAGGGCAGACCGGCCCGGGCGGCGCGGTGGGCTGATGCAGCGGGACCTCACAGCAAGGGGGAGATAAGCAGACACGGAAAAAACACACAGCGAATGGACACAGCAAACACAAGCAGCAAGGGTGGGATAAATAAATAAATAAATCTTTAAAAAAAAAAAAAATCAACTGAGGAAAGAGTAGGGGTGTGTTCCTGAAAGACGGAAGCAGGTGAAAGACACCAAGGCAGGAGAGAGCAGGGTGCCTTTGAGAACCGGCCAGTGTGCCTCGAGCGTGTGAGGCAGGGTTGGGTGGGAGGAGGCTGCACTGCCAGAGCCAGTGGAGTATTGTCTGCACCCTCTAGGGTTTTGAGTTCCATTCTAAGGGCAATGAGAAGCCAGGGAACATTTTAAGGGTTGGAATAACAAGATGCAATTTACATTTCGAAAAGGCTCTCTCTGCTCCTGAATTAGCCCATCACTTAATAATCATAGACATGTGTTTACATCTTTTACACCCAAGGTTGGTGGTCCTCCAGCAAATGTTCTGTGTATCTGTGAGGGATCAGTCCTTGCTTGTCAAAGACTTACTGACTTATAAGCAGTTCAGGAATTCATTGAGCATTTATTGAGCACCTCATATTTGACAAACAGTATGATAGATAATAGGGAGTATCGTATATAAGACATAGATAAACATACATAAGACAGGATCCCTCAGGGAGCTCACAGCCAAAAGGAAGGAGAAAGAGAACTACATGGGATTAGAATGAAATGCAATTTAAGACATACTCTATCAGAGTTATACATAATACTTGACAGAATCAGAAGAAGGGACCCTATCTCTGCTGGGGATAGGGAGGAAAGATAAAGGGTGGGACAGTGTCACAAAGGAAGTGATGCTAGAGTTGAATTTGGAAGATTAAGTTCCTTAGGCATCTAGGCATAAGAACAATATGTGCATCCCTCAGAGGCGTGGAGGAGAGAACCATTATTCAGGCAATGATAAATACCCTAGTAAGATAGACTTTAGAGAGCAAGTGAAGAGGTGGAAAGAGGTGAGGCTAAACAGGTAGGCAGAGATATCAAGGAGAAAGGGGATTGCATACTTAGCAAGAACTTTGTTTTATCTAGGAAGAAATGGGGCATCGATGAAGGATTCTAAGTAAGGAAGTAACATGATCAGATTTATTTTTATAAAAAATACAAATCTGATGGTCCTGTGGCAGTTATGCCAAAGATACCAGCTCTGGTTAGGATGGGTGAGAAATGGGGAGGCCTGAGCCAGGGCTGTGGTGGTGGAAATGTAGGGGAAGGGAGAGATATGAGAAATGTCTGGTCTTGGGACAGATCTTAGATGAGGGGCATTAGAGGAAAGAACCAGAGCGATTGCAAAGGAAGTGAGGGAGATATTGAATCAAATGCATTGTATGGTTGGTTTGGAGGGGGAAAGGATGAGTTCATTAGGGGATGTGATGGTTTAAGGAAGGGTTTGGCAAACTTTTCCTGTTAAGAGTCAGATAGTAAATATTTTAGGCTTTGTAGGCTCCCCGGTCTTTGTCACAATTACTCAGCTCTGCCTTGGTAGGGCAAAGGAAGCCATATTATATAAATGAATGAGCACAGCTGTGTTCCAATAGGATGGGGACCCACAGAGTTGGCCACACGGTGTAGGTTGCCAACTCCTGGTTTAAGGTATCTGAGGGACTTCCACATGTGCTATTAGATATTTAGAAAATAATCAATCTGGAGTTTAGGAGAGGAGCTCAGGTTTAGAGAAGAAATTTTGGGAGAAGTCAGTATGTAGATCAGAGGTCACCCAGCAAGCAGAGGTGATTGTTTGGGCCAGAACAGTATATATTTATTTAACTTGAATATAGATACCTTTAGGCAGGCAAGCATTCTTCATTTCAGCACAAGCCTGCCGCTCTTTATTGTATCCTACCAACTAGATTCACATTTTTACGTTACCTGTTAAATCTCTGTTGCCTTTGAGTTTCCAATCCATGGTATAGAGAGTGTTTGGTTTTATCAGTAAGGAAGGAGGAGAGCCAAGGACAAAACTTGGAGAAAACCAATATTTAAAGGGGAAATAGTAGAAGAACCTGCAAAGAAAGATTGAGAAAGAGCAGCCTTGGTCTGAAACAGAAATGGCTTAAAGTGGAAGAATTTCTCACTTAAAATTGGTGAGCAATGGAGCGCTTCAAGTTCCAGGTCAAACTCCACCTCCCTGTGAAGGCTTTGCCGACTACTTCAAAGTTTCTATCATATAGGGCCCATGCTTTCACTGGTCCTCTCCTCCTTGTAGCACTTAGAATTTGCCCTTGATTGAAGTTATAAATTCCTTGAAGTCTGAGACTCCTTGTTTCTCACCCTTCTGCATCTCTCACAAATTATTACACAGTAATAATAAGTGCATAGCAGACACTCCGCAAAGAATTTTTGATTGAATATGACTTGCTTCCAAGGTAGAAAGAGGTACTAGCTGGTGCTTTAAGGAAAGATCATGCTTGGTTTTATGTTTAAGCTCCTGGAGCTTCGATTGTTTAGCCACGTTCTCCTGAGTAGCCTGCCCAAACTTCCCCCTCTTGCCACCCTCCCCACAAATCTCTTTTCCTTTGGCAATCCTGTGTAACCCTAGAACCAATCCATCCTACCACACGTGAAGTTCCTGTCAAGCGGTCTACTTTCCCTTCGATAGCTTCTCTTCTTTCCTACTTATTTATCCTAATGCATTGTCCTTTTGACCTGAAGAATTATCTAATGGTTTTTACAGAAGGTGTGCATAAAAGTAACTTCCCTCAATTTAACCATAACAGTACTTAGTATATCTTCAAACCACTTTTCAGGCAATAACTAATTCAATGCTTTTAAAAGGACCACTGCTAAACATTTAAGCAATTGAATCTCCACTGGGAAGCTGGGGAGACTGGAGCCATGGGTTGAGGGGTTGAGCAAACATCCCTAAGGAAGCCACTGCCTCAGACTCTGTGACGGTTCCAAATGCTAAGCCCCTGCCATCAGGAGCCGACAGTCCCTCAACACCTGGAGTCATTCTGACTGACATCATGTTAGGTACAAGATACTGCGCATGAGGCTTTGGTGCCAAGAGGCTTCTATTAGGAAACTTTCAAGGGAGTAATTTTCTCCATTTTCAAAGGTGAATTTACCCTTTCCAGAGTATAAAGGTAGCCCTTGCCTAACTAGACCTTTCTACTGAGCCTCCTAGAAGTAGAATTTTATGTTTAGTGACATGAAAATTGGTTTCAAGCATGGAGGAGTTTACTTACCTTTATATAATTACTCAATGGTCTTCAGACCTCCAAGTTTGAGAATTTGTACAAATCATAGAAAACAATGGTGGCTGCTTCATAGAGCTAACACATCAACAAAGCATGGCAGCAATTTTTATACCATTCAAGAGTATAAATATCTTCTTGCATAATAAGCATAGTTCCCATGAAACACGAAGATACCTTTTGAAACACAGCCACCCATTCAAGATTTAGTTGATCTACAGAAGAAAAAAAAAAAAGCTCCACCTCTGAAAAATTTGTAAATCTAAAATATAATAGAAGGAGAGACATGTATTAATAAACACAAACCTAAACTTCTAAATAAATTCCATTTTACCAGATGCTCACAGCAGCTGGTAACCTTCTGACATTCTTATCTCCTCAACTTTTTGTTTTCTGTCCATCTGCTAAGTATTAAATGATGTCAATTCTCCTCTCAAAAGTCCAGCACTACCCCCATCAAACTAGACTAAATAGAACTAAATTCAATTACTACATTAAGATATATTCTGCCTTACTGAAAAACAAAATATCTCCCTTTTTAGTTTAAATCAAAAAGCATGCTTGAGCTGTGTCCCTTCTGGTAACTGCAGCTTCTGAAATGGAAGAGGTAAAGCAGGAGGAACATGCATTTCTCCTTATGCACTTCCTATGAATTTTGCTCTTTGGAACTTAAACCCCTCCATCAGTGAGGTCATCAAAGTTAGCTTAAGAATTCTCTTATTTTGGCCACAATTGAACCAGATGAAATTTAAGACAGCAAACTTAGAATAGGCTGGGACACAGTGTGGAGGTCCCCAAGCAGATGTCTTGGGAATGAAAGCAGAGACAGAACACCACTTCTCTGGTTGATGGAAGTACGGAAGGGTGATGCATGTCCCAGAGGAGGAAAAAATTGGGTATCAGCTGTAGTGGGCACCCACCAGGCATAAGAAGGTAAGACCCCTGCCCAGCATGAGCCAAGGGTTGCTGGAAAAGTGCCCTGGCCAAAAGTTCCCACCCTATTCCACGTGGCCTGTCACTGAAACGTCAGGGTCATTCCTTCAAGAGAAGGCATTACTTCTCCTACATAATAGAAATCCTTAAAGGGAATGAGCTACAATTGCTCATTAGCAATGATAATCTGCCGAATCTAATTTGGACTATTTAGAAACCATCAAGCAGCCCCACTGCAAGTCACAGCAGGCCCTGCAACTGAGCTGGCGGGAGATTGAGGGCTATTCTCTCACGGGCCAACCTCCGGAGCTGGGTGCCAGCTGGGGTAGGAATAAATGGCGTTTATAGACTGTCATTGTTGGAAGAAAGGCAAGAAACACTTGCTTTCCACTCAAGGTACGAAACCAAGCTTCATCTTAAATAATTCTTTTAAAACAAGAAAACAGGATTGGCCACGGCGAAAATTGTGAGAGCAGTATATAAATGCCTAAAGTTTGGGAAATACTGGCATTAGGAAAATGAAGCACTGAAGAAGACTTTAAATTCCTTCCAAAGGGCCCTCTCACACCTTTCTCCAGGGCCAGCCCCAGGCATTTGAATTGGAAGCTGGAGCTCACACTCAGTTATGTGGAAACCCAAGAGATGCCCAGCCCCTGTGCCCAGCCCCTGCCCCCTCCGGGTGTAGGCCGAAGAACAGCCTCGAGCGCAGCCCTGGGATTCTGCTCAAGCTGTGGCTCAGTCCTAATTATAAGATCCCATAACTCTTCACCGAGGAGGCCAAATCAAGATGGGAATCCTCCTGTGTAAATGCCTGCCGGTGAGATTCCCCAGCAAGGTCTTCCCTTTTAGGTGGCGGCTTTGTCCCCAGCTCACGGGCTGTGGGTTTATTTTAGGCCCGCTGGGCGTGCGTGGACTTGGCCAGGCCGCGGGAGTCGCCCCTCCTTACTAATGTGCAGCAGGCACCCCCTGGGTTTCTGAATCGCCAGCCTCCTGATGGTGATCAGAGCGCCAAGGAGGGACTAATTTAAAAACCAAACAATGTGGTAATTGTCCCTGGTCACCAGGTTGCCTTACTTTTGGAGGGCCGCTGTTTCCGATTAGTGGGGCCTGGATCTGATGACTACTAACAAAGTGTAACGAATGATCAAAGCAACAGTTACAGCAGCGCAAGCGCCCAGTGATTGATCTGGATGACATAATAATGATAACCAATGAGGTGAGGCGGGTGGTGATCCCCTCCAGGTAAGGATGGGGGTGGGCGCTGGACAGGTCAGGACTTGCCTCTGTTTAGGCAAAAGAGGGTCATAAGGGTGGGGGGCGAGGCACGTGGAAAGAATGAAGCACTCACCCCCAAGCTTTCAGACTTGAAGAAAATGGATCAGCCACAGAGATTCTTGTTCAGAGACAAAGGTTAAGATGACTAGTCCTGGAATACTGCTAACCCAACTAGTAGGGCTCGGCATAAATGCCTTTATTACAACTAAAATTCAGCTTTCTGTAAATAATTTAAATTCAAAGGGAGCTCATTTTAAAGTTATTTCTGATAGTCATGTTTTCCAAATAGCAAAGGAAATTGCCCCCTTTAAAAACCAATAGAACCTAACAGATTTTATTTTAATCATTTGGATAAAAATAATCTTTCAATAATACTATACATTTCCCGTTTTCCCAAGTGATATATGTCAAATCTAATATGAGTGCACCTGTGGAAGTTCAAATACCGTACAGGTTAGTAGGACAGCACTGACTGGAAAGCCTGCTGAAGGAGGTGATATTAATAGTATTTGCCTCTCTACAAAATGGCCCCAGAAGGACCAATATCTGTAGTTCCTACACCTACATCTTGTAGGTTTTATGCCACTTTGGTTGTCAGGCTCTCCGCTCTTACTTCTTTTCTTGCCTCCCTCAAATTTGCTGAGGAAATGAGGAATTGTGTGGGACACATTAATTTAAGTTTTGCCTAAAAGGAGGATAAAAAGATGCAAAATCAGGGGCCAAAAGGTAGTGCTAGAAGCCGTCGCCTGAGCTTTCATTCTTTCATGAGGGCCTTGGGCCCTCCAGCTTTTTCTTCTTGTAAAACTGATGTGCTTGTGGTTGCCCATCTTTCCACAGGGTTTTCTGGGCAGCTGTGTCACCTCTGGCTTCAAGGATGGGGAAGGCAGAGGCATACTATCAACCCGACCTGAGAATCATATGTACAAATGTTAACAACTCTAAGGTTCTTCCCTGATCAAAATCAAGAGACTGACTAACCATAAGTCCATCTTCAAAGACAAGACTGATTGATGTTGTTAATATTGCTAGTCTTTAATGCTGCTTTGCTTTTTATTGAATAAGGAAGAGTTTTATTCTATCCATGAAAAATAGCTAGTATATTTTTTAAGATGGCATATTCTTAAGAAGGGATCTTAAGTGATGTTTGGCAGAGAAAAAAATGACATGTCTTCTCATTCCTACCCCAATCTATGGACTGAACTGCAGGCAGAGTTTTCTGCTAAGTTTATATTTTTTTTAAGTTTATTTTGAAGTCCAATCGAAGCTGCCTTAGCCAGTGTGAGTGTTGGACCCAAAGGCCTTAGAACTCCAGGCATCTCAGAGTTTTTGTATTCTGCGGCAGCTCCTGGCCTGGAGCTTGTTCCCCTAGCTCATTCCCATCTGGAGGCTACAGACACAGGCAGAGGTATCAAGAAGAAAGGGGAGGGGAGGGAGGAAAAGAAATGGACAGCTGTATGCTAATGGTAGGCGGATATCAGGACTTTCTATCTCCCCATCTCCAGCATCTCACTGAGTAACAATTCCTTGTTGGGGCCAGCCCAGCCGCCAGTCAAGGGGAGACAGCCTCCCAAGCAACTGCAGAGGGAGAAACTAGTGTGCATTCTCACCCCGCCACTTATTAGCTCTATATTATTGTAAAAGAACCTCCACCTCTCCAAACCTCCATTTCTCCATCTTTGAAATGGCAACATCTTCCCACTCTCAACCCACCCCACACCCACCCAAGTCTGCCATAAGGATGCACTAAACCATAGCTGGGAAATACTCTGCAAGGCGTCAGGTCCCTACACAGATGTGAGGAGCTGTGCTGATTACCATTTGGCAGGTGCAAAGCCTTGTGTTGCAGGCACAATTGTTCCTTGTAGCACTTGGCAATTTGGACTTCCTTGACAAACAGGGGATAGGTGGGAACATTTGTCTCTAATTTCAATTTGAAAACAAAGTATAAAGGTTTTTCACAAAACTTGCCTGGAGAGAAGCTGTCCCAGGATTTGCATATCTTCACGTCCCCAGGGCTCCCCTTTCCCTGAGGCCTTCTCACTGCTCTGACCCCTCTCTGACCTCTCTTTCAAAACAAACAAACCAGCAGATAAACGAACATAATTTCTCTCTTTAATAATCCAAATGCCATTTCCAGGAGACTGGGACATCTTCACCAAAGACCATTGTGTGGGTGCAGCCGGGAGCCCTGAAATCCTCATGCCTGCCTGCTCAGGTGGTGGCAGCGCTGGTGCCACACTTTACACGATGGTGGCTCTGGGCTCACCTGCAGTCACCCAGTCCACCTGTCGGTTCAGGTGTTCCCCTGGACAGTCTTTTACTGTCACACTATTTTCCTGAAGGATCTTGGAAAATCATTGGCAATGACCAAATATTTTCCAGAGCTCCAAGATTTTTCTTCCTGGTGGCTTATAAACTTCTCCGAGCCTCCCCGTACCTTCAAAGCTCACCCTTTGGTGCTACAAGCATCATATTCAACTTAATTAGTTTTAATACTTCAACCATTTAAATAGTCAACACTAGAGCTGGAACAATACTCACTAACCCCCCAATTGCCTATGTGTCTGAGGTTGTCAGTCCAAGATGGAAAAATACCTCTAATTGTTTCCAGACAATACGCAATGCTCTGGGCGAGAGAGAGTAAGTGTAACTTGAATTTTCTCAAAAGATCTCCGAGGCCCGGTGGGAGATTCCTGCAAGCCCGGCTTCCTTGTACCTTTCAACTCCCCGGGCAATAAAACCCAGTTTCAAAACTGAACCAGGAGTATCACTTCCCCTAGAGTATTCCTGGATGAGTAGCTATAGACTGTTTTATTTTTTTCCAACAAATTGAATTTCTTTTCAGAGCTTAATAGATTTGTATCTTGGCCCTCCATGTCTGCAAGTGCATATCTTGTCCCAGAGGAAATGACCATTGTTACTTAGAATATGGCAAACCCAGATTCTTCTGAATCCCTTTGGGATCTATAAATAATCTGAGTGGTGTACTTTTTCTATCTCTAGGACTATCTCTGTCCTCAAGGATGTCCTCTCTGAGCCTGAAATTCCACCTGTAAGAGATTCATTTATCCGTGCATAGAAGAGTCACTGATTTTCAAAACATGCACAATTAGTATACAAATATCAGTTGACACCTCAGCAGGACTTTGATTAACAAAGTCCTAAAACTGTTACAATGAATCTCTGGATTAAGAAGTGAAGGAGGGAAGCCTGGAGGAGGAAGAGGCGTGAAAAAAGTGGAAAAGGGGGCCGGGGGTGTCAAGCCTACATTTATTCACACATTGTTAAGCACCGGGGAGTTTCTGCACTTGACCTCATATACTCTTTATGACATTCCAGTGAGGTAGGTGTTACTGAGTCCATTTTTAAAATGCAGAAACTGGGACCCAAAAAGACAAAGTAACTTGCTCAGGATCACACAGAGTAAATGGTAGAACACAGATCTGAACTCAAACATTTTTTCTTTAAATCAATTCATTTTTTAATATTAGATATCGTATATCCTATTTTTTTCGTTATAAATATGAAAACAGATATAGAATTATCAAGTTGAAGACTGTTTATCTGTGTACTAGCCAGCTCATCAATTCATCTGGCATCCTTCCGGCAAACAAACAACATTTTAGGAAACTACCCCACACCAACTAATAATACCTCTTGAGAGCAAGAAGGAGGTAGAAGGTCCTTGGTTGTGAGTGACTCCCTGGGGGTGAGTTCACAGCCAATCTGCTCCTCTTTCCTCTTTGTGTCTCCTGCAGAGGCCAGTCGAAGAGTAGGGGTGGGTGCAGCAAGCAGCTCAGTAGACTAGGAAAGTCAGCCACCAGCACCTGGAATCTTTGGCTATCAGCTGTCTTTTCATTGTTTTCTTTTGAAGTGTTACTTGATGGGAGAAGAGCTCATTTGTTTCTGTTTCGTTTTGTTTATTTATTTATTTACACCTCCCCCCCCCATTGTTTGTGCTTGCTGTCTGCTCTCTGTGTCTGTTCGTTGTGTGCTCTCTGTGTCTGCTTGTCTTCTTTTAGGAGGCACCAGGAACTGAACCCAGGACGTCCCATATGGGAGGGAGGCAATCCCTTGAGCCACATCCACTCCCAGCTTGTTGTGTCTCTTGTTGTGTCTCCTCATTGCATCATCTCGTTGCATCATCTCCTTGTGTCAGCTCTCCCCACCAGCCTGTCATGTCAGCTTGCTGTCTTGCTCATCTTCTTTAGGAGGCACTAGGAACCGAGCCAGGAACCTCCCATGTGGGAGATGAGCCCCCAATTGCTTGACCCACATCCACGCCCCTCATTTGTTTTTGAGGCTAGAATTAAGCAGTGGTTCTCCAGTGTACCGGGGCTCATCTCTAATTAAATTTTCACTGATCTGCAGTGAAAATATGGTAAGTTTCCATACATCTTTTCTTGTAGAATACTGTCTTTTTTTCCCTGTGATTATGTCTATTTTAAAGTATGCAGTTGTCCTTTCATATTTTTTTTAGTTTGGGAAATAATGGAGAGAGTAAACATAAGGGTTTGTTTTTGTTTTTTTAATTAAACCTTACTTAAGGAAAAAAATAGCAATCTATAAATGTCTCTGGGCATAGGTAAGAGTATTTCTCTTGGATACCCACAAGTTCAAAAAGAAGCACATATATAGGAAACGGGAATTGGCTAACTGAACCATGGTAGAGTCACAGCAGTTAAAAGGAATACAATAGACCTGCATATAATAACATAAAAAATCTGGGACTCACTAGGCTAGAGTAAACTCAAGGCAGAGATTCAATGAACATGATGAAACACACACAAAAAATTATCTTTAATAATTATCACCATAATAACCATGCATTTTTAAAAAGCCAGTGTGAAAAAATAACTCAATATTTTGGGTGCAGTACCATGACTTATATTCACATCATTTAAATGAATTGAACTTTAACTCTTTGAAACTCAATGTTATAGTATTTCATGCATAAGGATTTGTAAACCTTGATATTTCTTGTTCCCACAGCTCCTCTACAGTTCACCAATGCACCTAAGATTATTATCCCACATTTTGCATTTGGGGACACGAGGCACTAATTTTGAAACAAGCCATGGAGAAAACTAGTATCTGCTTAGATGACTTTCCCCCTCACTATCCACTCAGCCTCTCAGACCTCTGAAGCAAAGCCTCGCCATCAGCTCTGCCACAGCCCAAAAAGGGCCCCAATCCAATTTCCGAGCATTTGTGTCTTACATCATCGTCAGCCCTGTACACTAGACTTGGACTCGACATCAAGGTAAGCCTTGGGGAGAGATCAGAGCTGTAAAACTGGAAACTTCAGGCCAATACCACAGCAGTTCCTTGGACATTCAATCCAAAAGCCAGAAGGACAAGGGCCTGGCTGGCTGATCAGTGCCAGAGACCAGCCTGCTTCTGGACCCGTTCCAGGCCCTGATGCAACCCACAGCCGCGGGACTCTGGTAGAGGACAAACATCCCCACCGCTCTGGGTACATCAATCACTGCCATTAACCAGGCCCGGATCAGGGGTCTGAATTCACAATGCAGACAGGGCAATCATTTCTTTTTCCTGCAGCCTTTGGATTATGGACTACTGGGGGGTGGGGGGGCTTTAGTTCCCTTAAACCTCAAACTCAGAGCCCCAGAACTCTGTTATATTGCCTCCTAGAAATCAATCAGATGTTCACCCATTTCTTTCACTTTATTAAGTGTAAAACAGGTGTTAACTGGGGTCTCCTGGTCTGGTCTGGACTAAGAAAATCAGTGTAGACCTGCATTCCAAACCCTGTGGCAGTCCAAATCCCTCACCAAGAGCTCTGCAAATTGGATGTTAAGAGTGATCAAGATGACGGATTCATGTCTGACCCCACTGTCAACATTTGAAACTTGGCCCCACCACATCACCGCTGTGTGATCTTGGGAAAATTACTTAACATCTCTGTGCCTCAAGTTTCTCTTCTCTGTAATTGACGGAATAATTATCTCATAAGGTTCTTATAAGAACTAAATGAGAAAATGCCTATGGAGGACGTAAGATAGGGCTACACAATCATAAACGGAAGCTACTTTTATTGGTGTCATGAAAGCCAACAAAACAGTGGCATCAAAGTGTCCATCGTGCTTCCCAAACTTCTGACCAAAAAAGATAAGTGGAATGAACAGATAGAAAAGGCTTTAACTAAGGGTTTAAGTTCTATCATTGGAATTTCTAGTACCAATCAGTTGTTGCGGGAGCTGGGATGGGGAATGACCTTGAAACCATCTCTGATTTCATCCCAGCTTTTTCTGCTTCCCATAGGGCTAGTCTATGGTATTTGGAGAGCGTTACCTCGAACTCTTCCTTAAGCATCATCATCTAAATACCCAGGACGTCCTCTAGTCCTGGGTGAGGGTGTCTTATCGATGCTCATCCTGGACCCTTATACCTGCCACTGCTCCCTGCTCATCCACGCAGACTTGTGATTATGAACCTAACACAGGGGCTCCCAGAGGAGACTTTGAGTGCCATGCCCTGGCCTGTGCTATTCCACGTTTGGTCTTTATTTTTATAGTAAGCATCCAAATACCATGTAAATAGACAAGGGACTGATCTTACTGAGGTTAAATGTCTAAAAGTAGCAATTCAAAATGATCTTTCATTTTCTAAGTTGTAACCTTCAGTTAAAAACCAATCTTGCAGCTGGTGCTAACGGTGATGCTATTTCCCTCTATAGTAGTCAAAGGTTCAGTTGAGTCAGATCAATACTTTCCTACACTAATGTCTCCCTGTATCTTTTGGATATTAAACCATCACACAATGGAGTGGAAGCCACTTAAATATTTGATAAGGGAATAAGCAGTCTCCAGGTAAATTTAAATTTCATCCCCCAAATCTTGTATGTATTCTCAGGGCACTTTATTAACTAAATAACTGATGGCGATAGCACTATTAACCACACATCAGTGAAGAGAAGTTTGCATTGAGACTATAACAAGTCTCAATCTTATTACTGGACTGCAGCTTGTTTGAAATAGAAACAAAAGCTAAAAAAAGAGAAAAAGGATCAGAGGAACTTAACTTGTTTTGGGGTTTCCGGAAGTATCAAAAAGTAAGATCACAAAGTGAAAATTCATTCGTTAGCCATTAAATATCTTTGGTCAATGTCATCTATGCTAGGAAAATGCTATAAGATACTGATCTTAATAAATTGACTTCTTCTTACTCAGGCCAATGGTTCTCTACAACTACAAATTTAGCTCAATGTCACAAAGAAGAAAAGAAAAGGGAAAGCCCCATGTGCATCATGTGTGTTATAAACGAACCACACTTCCTTAGACCCCTGTCTGGGCTCTTTGCACACCTCTAGGCCATGCAGGTAGGCAGGGAGCAGGTGTTTCCTACGTAGGTAGATGGAGCTTGCACCACACACCTGTGCACAAGAGCATTGGTGAGAGAACAAAGCCAGGTAGAAAGAGAAGGGGAGAGGTGTAAGGCACAAGGGGTCACATTCTAACACTGAACTCTAGGGTCTCCAAAATTCTGAATCTAATTTGGGCCTTCCAAGTCCTTAGGAAGGTGTCTTTATCAAGGCACAAAGACGGAGCACTTTATTTAGCAGTTTTTATGACTTTTAAAGATTTAAACATGTGATATATGGCCCTCCATTTGTGCTCTTGCCCCAGACCCCACAAATGTTAGGGGCAGGCCTGACACTGACTTCCTGATACAACATTTTACAAGTTAGAAAGTTCTTTCAAAAATGATGCCATCAAATCCTTCCAACTACCCCCATTTCACAGAAAACAAAAAATAAAACAAACAAACAAAACAAAACAAAACAAAAAAAGTCTGAAGGGGGTTAAATGATTAAATGACATATCCAAAATTACATGGATGATAAGCGGTGTTGATTTCCCTCCTCTAGGGAGGAGGAACTCTTCATATGCGTTAATAAGCAAATCAAGATCACACTGGGGGAGCAGGTGTAGCTCAGTGGTTGAGCACCTGCTTCGCATATATGAGGTACTGGGTTCAATCCCTAGTACTGCCTTAAAAAAAAAAAGATCACACTGGAGCTATCATAGTAGAGGCCGGAGCTTTGACCTCTCAGGTAACTGGTGAAGCACAAAAGTCAAAGAATCCTCTGCCTGCAAGTTACCTTGTACTGGGCAAAGAGGAACCACGGAGGGCCCAGGGGACGGCCCAGGAACCCTTAAGGGGCTGCAACTATGGGTATCAAATCCAAGGTTTAACACCATTTTCCCGGATGTACTAATCTGTTGTTTGAGCAAGTGGTCTAATGACTACTTAGTTGTTTGTATTCACTTTTCACAAATTAGGTTTAAAATAATCTCAGAAGCCAGACACTAGGCTGCATTTCTTATCTTCTTCTCTCTTACCTGGAAAAGTACAGAAGGTACAGGTTACACTCGAGAACCCCAAGCAAGTGCAAATCACATCCAGGGCAGTGCCACCTTATACGTTACCAGGATCATTAGAAACCCTGGTAGATTAGAAGCCATCATAAGAAACTACAGAATACAGACTCATGCTCTTTCTGATGGGCCACAGAGTATGAGGGAACTTAGAGAACTACATTTAAAACAGAGATGGCTTACAGGATACAAGAAGGGACAATATTGCTCTTTAAAACAAATCAATCAACCCTTTAGAGACAGAGCTTTTCTTTAGAAACCTTAGAACAAAAATTGACCTTGCTGAGCTAAGAAATGCCATACACTTTAAAAGATTCCCCAAGATCAATGACATATTTTTAAATCACTTTCTTTAAGCAAATCAGTCTTATCTATAGAAAGTCATTTCAGACCTATAGAAGCCTTTCCAAAATTGCCATTGTGAGTCAAGGATGAGATCACAGTAGAGAATTGAGCAAACTCTTGTGTTCTTCAAATTAAAGTCTGAGTGGCGGGGGAGCAAGAATCTGAACTGTTACACCTGTGATGTCATTTTCAGGCTGGTGCTGCCACACAATGTCTCCCCATGGGCTCTGGTTCAGTGTTAAAATCTTTTTCTAAGTATCAAAAAAACACTTGCGACAAGATGCTTGTAGGATGCGTTATGTACTTTGCAGTTGATTGAGGTTGCTTAATCAAAGAGATCTGAGCAGGTTTTCTTCTGCAATCTCCTAGTCACCTATTTTCTTTATCTTAAATAGCCATTTTTGTTTGTTTTGTGATCTTTCCTCTTCCCCTCTGCTCTCTTACTCTTCTGCTTTCCATGTCGTTCTTCTCATTTTTGTTCTCTTTGTTTTTCAAGAGAACTCTCAGCCCTCTCTCTGATTGACATTTCTAGCTCTCCATGGAATTACCAAACTCCTCCTACCCTTACCCACTCTTCTTTCTCAATTGGGGTTCAGAGAAAAGAATGCCTTGCAACTCACATTTGGAGATTCCTATACTCAGGCACCTTCTATTCACATGTTTCTCCATTTCACAGTTGGACAATCCCAACCAAGAGGCCATTGCTGACTTAGCTCAAATCCTAGATTGTTATAAATTGGTGTCACTTGACACAAAGTCAAAGCTCTTTATCTGAACTCCAGGAACATTTATCATTTGCGTCATTCCTGCAACAAAATGGCATCCATCTTTAATGCTAATAAGGGTTTCAAAGGTGCCTGATCTTCACACATATTGTTGAACTCTTAGGTGTCATGTGGGCCTTATGGGCCCCATAGCTGTGTGAAAGTGCCCAGGCTATTTGGAAGAAACAGTGCCAAATACTTTGAGACTAATGGTAAGGTTCTTAGATGCTGGGAAGAAGAAGAGTCTCCAACTAATGCAGGGTTATGCAAACTATGGCAGAGCCTTGGTGACAAAGGAAGGGATTCCAGAAGAAGGAAAGCAGGAAGATCTCCCAAATGCAGGGCTGACTGGGAAACCCTATGCCCCATCTTGGGACTCAAAGAGAGAGCTGGGAAGGAAAGCCAGGTGAGAAGGAGCACTGGCCCAGCCTTTGATGGAAAATATAATAAAGAGAAAGTAAAAGGGACACACACCAACCACTCCAGAGCTGTAATCATTAGATAGCAGCAGCAAACACTTTCAGAAAGCCTACTGTGTGTGTCAGAAGCTATGCTAAATGCAGATCATTTCACTTAGTCCTCAAAATTGGTATAATTTAATAGCCCCATTTATGCAGACGAAAGTGAGGCTTAAGTATATTATCTTGCACAAAGTCATAGTCAAGAGATGGCAGAAACAAGCAATGAAGCCATGCATTCTAACTCCAAAGTCTAAGCCTGTAATCACTCACAAATTTTACTCCCTAAGGAGGGTTGAAACAGGTGCCACATGTCGGGTGGTGTCCTCAGCCTCAGGCTCAGCAGGCACTGGCTATAGCAAAACTCAGAGCACATGCGGAGTCAGAGCACAGCCTGCAGCTCCGGTGTTGTGGCCTGTCTGGGGAATGAGCTATAATGGTGGCACTATCAGCAGCAGCTGAACCACCTGGGAGTTCACAGGAAAGAGAGAGGCTTTCACGCCAGAGGAGAGTGGGAACTAGCTGTCTCAGAGGTGGCTGATGGCATATTGGGAGTCTTAATAATAAACCAGAAAAGCCAAGACTCAAATGTCTTTATCCCTCATCTCTGAATGTGGACAGTGTACGTATCTTGTCTTCCCAGCAACACTTTTGCTTGGTTACAGCAGGAGTGAGCTTTCCACTTCTTTAGCTAGCCCACGGGGAACACATCCAGCACCTATTCATTTATTTAGAGATGAAGCACTCACCCATATTTTGGAAAGAACTTGATTCTGTACACTCATTATTGCTGTTTGTCAGGTACTGGTGCTTTAAACAAAAGTAATCGACCCTTTGAAAAACTCCCCTGAGGTATTATTCCAGGTATGTGCACATGTGTTTCCCAGGAAGGAGAAGAATCTGGTGCTTCTTGTGCATCTACTCCAAGCCGAGCACCACACTGGACACAATATAAATATTACCTAATTTCGTCCTCAACTGACTGGATACAGTAGGTAAAATTATTGATGTATATTTTGTACAGATGCAGAAACTTAGAGGCCCAATCTCACATAGTTATGAATCACATAATCTAGTCTTTCCCCCCATTTCATTGAGATTTGCTGCATAGAGAACACGTCTTTGTAAGATAAAATGTTCCGACTCCGGAAAGTCCCTATGGACTTTGAAACCTTGGGCTTCTTTGCAGTGACTTGCCAAGCTCTGGGGTTCCTACCCTGATGCCGAGGCTGCTGTCAGGAGGAAAGGGGGAAGAGCAAATCCTGGGCAATGTGAAACTGATACAAACACACACATAGTGAATGAAATGGGCATGAGTGGCTCAGTCCCTCCTTTTCCTGATCAGAATAACTAATAGTCTTCAGAGATGTTTTAAGAAGTGCCCTCCTGCACAGAAATTTGGGTAGGTTTCCAAGACTCCTTCGGCAGCAACTTTCCTTTTACATGAGTGGTTGCTGACTATCCACACAGCTCCGTCCATCCTGTGTTACTCCAAAGAGGGCTCCAAGCCGTCTTCAGAGCCTGACTCTATGCCATGCTACAGGATGTCCCCAGCATTCACAAAGAAGGAGGATGGAGCTTTCTGTCCATAAAACTATGTCAGGGCCATGTAGTTGTCTCTGGAGCCCCACAGACTTGACCCAAATGCTAAAGAAAAGAAAAAGAAAATTTGGGTAATAAATAAATCAAGAAATAAGAGCTTTCTTCCCCACTCTAAGGAAAACCCTAAGGAAATATTAAACCAAGTTCCCTAGGCCTCTGTTCCTCACAGCTTCACCAAAGAACTGTAGTCAGTGAGCCTAATGGAACTTGGCTCTTACAGCCAGCTGTGTTTGAAAACAGTGATACTCAATAAGCCCAAGGTGAGACACTGCCAAATACACTTTTTGTTTGGGAAAAGTGAGAGGATGGGGAGTCTCCCTATAGGAAAGAAACTCAAGAGGTCACCCAAGCCAGCTCTCCATTCTAATTTCCCTCTCTTCCTCCTCGCCTCCCTTCAGCAATAGGAGCTCCTTGACTATCAGAAGCAACCTGTGAGGCAAACAGCCTCACAAATGGTTTCTGTGTAAAAGGGGAACAATCACTGGCACATGAGTGTTCCTGGCCCTTCTCCACCCCTTGCCCTCCTCACGGTAGTTCCAGACCCTCTGGCTTCAGAGCACTGGCCTCCTCCAGGCCTCTGAGGTCACTCCTGCCTTCTGAGGGGAGACTATTGGGCTTCTGGGTGGAATTTGGGTAAAAATGAACAGAGAAAAGGACGACAAAAGATGTGTGAAACAAACGCTCGAGGGATAGTTTGGGAATATTGAAGAAAGCAGCTGTGACCTGTGGGAGTAATGGATGGGGGAAGGAAAAGGGAGAATTTGAGAACTGCCGGGGCCCTTTTCCCACTC
The DNA here is from genome assembly GCA_029593785.1 of Cabassous unicinctus. Taxonomy (NCBI): domain Eukaryota; kingdom Metazoa; phylum Chordata; class Mammalia; order Cingulata; family Chlamyphoridae; genus Cabassous; species Cabassous unicinctus. The sequence continues at coordinate 3,890 of JAQZBX010018435.1, read as the reverse complement.
ATCCGTGGTGTTTGAGAAGTGCAAGTAGAAGACTTGATTTATTTTGAAATTTCTTCTCATTGCATGGACTGTGTTCTTTCAGCCGTAACACTTCTCAAAGACCAAGCCTCATGGGGCGTGACTTCATAAGCATTACGCTGGTGTTTCCAAAACCAGGTCTTGTGAAGTTGTGGGCAAGTGTGACTGAGCTTCCAGAAGGACCAGAGTGCAAAGAAGTCCGTGTCCCCCGCCCCCATGCCTCAGACCACAACCAAAACACCCGATAGCCATTTGACTTTAAAGTGATTTCAAGGCAAACCAACCTTCTCTTCATTTCTCTTTCTTTGAGGAGTGATGAAGAGATTGTGGGAATCTTTGGGGTAGGGAGTAAAGAGAAAGAATTACAAGGTAAAGAAAAGTTCTGTTTAATTAAATTTGTTCTAATAGGTCTATTTCTTTTTACTTATTAGGTTCTAGAACCAAGAAGGGCTTCAGAATTCAGTCATTCCAGCCCTCTGCAGTCAGATAAATAAACTGCTATAACCATGGAACCGGCCAGACCCCTGCTGCTGGGCACGTTCCTCTCACACGGGGGTCCCCACCCTGGCAGCCACAGAATCCCCTGGGGGAGCTTTCCAAAATACGATGTCTGGGGTCCCACCCTCAGAGAGCCTGCTCTCATTGGTCTGGGGTGTGGCCTCGGCATCCGGGTTGTAGAAAATTCCCCAGGGGAGTCAAACCTCAGGAGGAGAACACTGACTCTGAAGCCCATTCCCTCATGCTCTTTTTGGGAGCAAGGGGTGAGCGCTGTGCCCTCACAAAAAGCACTCACAGGCCTCAAGGCTCTGAAGAAGGGAGGCAGTGCTGGGTGGGCAAGGAGCTCCACATGCCCCCAGACCTCGGCTTTAGCGCTGGCCCTGATCTGACTCACTGACAGGAGGCAGGGGCAACTCCCCCAGGCCACAGTGGCCTCCCGTGTAAAATGCGGGATTGGAGAGGAAGATCCTTACTGTTCCTTCCAGCCTGCACATTCTGTAACTCTAAGCAACCCTACTCAGCTCCAGGCTCTCAGTTTCTTAAAACTTTACATTTGCATGTTTCCCTACCACCACCCCCTTTCTTGTCACATTTTTTCCTCTTTTCTGAGTTTCCACTCCATTTTCTTCACCTCATTGAAAAAAGGCCCAGTATGTGTGAGAGCCAACAACCCCGAACTTGGCCAGGCTGTGGGCACAAGTAAAGTCACGTGAGCAGTTTAACCCACCCCTCATGTTCAAACAGGAAGACCAGTCCCTTGCAGAAACCCCCTCGAATTCTGTTTCTGGGATCCCCATCTCGCCAGGTATCTTACAGGTGCTCACGAGCCAGGCTGCCGGGAACAGGTGCCGGCATCTGCTCAGCGCTTCTCCTGCCGCGCTGGCTCTCTTCTTTCCTTGAACACCCCTAGCGAAGCAGCCTGAAGAAGCTTCACAGTTTTCACTATTGCTAAAACTAACCGCGAAAGCTGTCGTGTCTAGGCAGAAAGGCTGTCTGCAGAAGCAGCCGAAGCTGTCAGTCCTCAGGGGACAAGAGTGGTGCAAGGCTCCTTGAGGAAGCGCAGAGGATGGCTTTCTCCTCAGCTCTACCACTGTGGACTCCCAGGCCGAGATCCTTACACCCCAGAGGTGAAACCAATCCTCAAACAGCAGACTGAGATTAGTGACCAAGGGCCCTCTCACAAGAAAAGAGAAAGGGGCCATTTCCCTCTGTGCTGGCTTCCTGGTAGTGCGGGTGTCCCCAGGGCCACTGGCTGGAGGTGGTGATGCCATTTGCTGACCCTTGACGGCTGATATTGCCTCCTGCTCCCACTACTCAAATAAGACACAGAGGGAGTAGAAGAGTTGCTTCCAGACCCAAATAAAATATGAGAACTGAAATTGGGAATTCCTCTCCTTAGAATCTTAAATTCAACCACAAGCAAAAGCACTCAGTGTAGAGAGAGAACAAAAGGAGTCCCTTCATCTTTGCCAGCTGGAAGGGGCTCTGCAAGCTCCATGAGGAGTACAGTTCCTCCAGCACATTCTCCTCCAATCTAGATATCCCAGGGTTCCCTGCAGCTCACATCGACGGAAGCACAATGCTCCCCTTTCTAGACGTCCTGGGGTAATTTCTTTATTTTTTCTGGCCCACATTTTGATGTCTTTCCAGACCGATGGACTAATGTGGAAATTACAATCCTGTCGACTCTGTCCAAAACAGATGCCACATAATCGCAATCATTAATAAAGCTGGCAGCAGTGAGAAGAAGAATTTGGGGGGGGTTGGGGGGAAACTAACAACTTCCAACATGTGTCTCAACTGCTTGAGCGTTCCTGCCTAGAAACAGGTTTCCCTGAGAAATCTGAAGTTGGCTTTTTCCTGTCTAAACTCCAAGTGATTTTTTTTTTCAGTTTGGATGAAGGAGGAGAAAAGGGGGACATTTATTTGAATCTTTTCAGTCTTCACAATACTAGAGGTCTTATTTATGCATGAGTTTCCAGCTGTGCATGACATAAGTCATTGAAAACTGGCACATCTTTCCATCAGCAAGCACAACACAACCACAAGTTTGGCAACAAGCTCATGTTGCCAGATGCCTCCACTGTTTCTTAAACTATGTATTCAAGGCACTCCACTTTTTTCTTGCTGGAAATACTTTCAAAGAAGAACACAATGTTTAGGGTTGCCTGGCCAAAGTTTAGCTGTACTGTTTTATCTTTGCCAAACTTCCTGTTTTTAGCAAAACAATTTATTATCTTGCTGGTTCTTTAGACCCAAAAGGATTTGCAGACACAAATAACTACTTGGTTTCCATGTCTTTTCAGAAAAGAAACTCATTCTCTTTCCCATAATTATCCTGTAGATGTGAGAACAGAAACGTATTTAACCTTTGGGAGTGCTACTAAGGTGTAGAAAAGGTTTTAATTATTCAAAACCTCTATAGCTTGAATTTTTTAATACACTGACTTTTTTTTTTTTTTTTTGTATGTAAGGAAAATAATTTTTTTCAGGTGGCTTGGCAAGATCACAGATCTGCCACATGTGGTAACATAGAAGCAAGTTTGGAGTGAGTTTGGTTTTGGAGTCCAAGGCTAGAGATTTGACTAATCAGCAGCAATCAAAGGAAACATTCTACCAGACACTTTTATGAATAGTTCATCTCTGATTACTAAGCCACACGGTTATCTTTCTGACATCACCAGAAAACAAAACAAAATAAACACAAAACACTAGTTAGCTTTCCTGATCACCACCTAGCAGCAAACTAGTCTATAGATTGAGTAAAGTAAATAAATTGAGAAGAAATTTAAATTTTCCATTAGAGCGGATTGAAGTGGCTACACATATTCAGTTTTTTTCCTACAAAAACAACCTAGTTGTAAATAGAACATATGCTATCTAAAAGCAGCACACACACATAGACACATAGAATAGATTTCTATGGTAATGACATACACAACATTAGAGCAACATTTGCAACAGTATCTTCAATTTTTCAACAGAGGGTACATTTCTAAGGTAGGATGTACATCAACTTAGATCAATGGACTCAATCACATTTTCTCTAGATCTTTCAAAAATTACTTCATACTTTCTAGAATATAGGTTACCTGGGGCTGGGTTGGGGATAGTGAATAGGGAGTTAATGCTTAAATTGTACAGAATTTCTGTTTGGGTTGATTGTAAATTTTGGTAATGGATGGTGGTGATGGTTGCACAACATTGTGAATGTAATTAACACCACCACATTGTATATGTGAATATGGTTAGAAGGGGAAATTTTAGATAGTATATATGTTACCAGAATAAAAATTAAAAGAAAAAAAAACATTAAAAAAAAGAGCCACCAATGACCAAGGAGAACCCTTCTGGCCACTTAGTGGGAGTCTCCA
>JAQZBX010018434.1:0-34635 GCA_029593785.1 Cabassous unicinctus | reverse complement strand
GGCTCGCACGGCACCGTGGGCTGATGCTGCAAGACCTCACAGCAAGGCGGAGATAAGCAGACACAGAGAAGACACACAGCGAATGGACACAGCAGCACAAGCAGCAAGGGGGGGGATAAATAAAATAAAATAAATAAATCTTTAAAAAAAAAAAAAAAAAAAAGCTATACCGCAAGAGTTTAAGAAACCAATACGAACAATACATTCTATATTTTGTCAAATATGTATATGCATATGTATGAATTAAAATAATTTGTAAGATATATATACACCAAAATGTTAATGCTGGCTATTTCTTTCTAATATGATTAAGGGTGATTTTAATTTTCTTTGTCATTTTACTTGTTTTCTAAAAGTTTTCCCAATGCACATGTGCTTCTTTTGTAATAAGGGAAGCAAAACCAAACTAATTTTAATTTTGAAATCAATATTGTAATTTTTTCATCATATTGTGGGTATATAAACTAGTAGAGTTGTGAGTGAAATAATCAACAGAGGTTCCTAGTCCAGGCTGAGAAAGAAGAGAGGTCAGGAAAGGTCACATTGGGAGAAAATGGCACTAAATATCACCATAGCCAAAGACCAGGTGAAGGGGGAGTGAAGGTATGAGAGAATAGGGCAGATAGGAAATTGTGGTCAGAGAGTGGGATAATGATGTTTAAGATATCTGGGTGAAAAACTTCCTACTGAAGACAAGATCCATGCTACAGCTTGGAAGTAGAGTTATGATTATAGGAATGAAAGAGCCCAGGAATTTTATGACTACGATATTATATGAATTGTCCATGTTGATGTTGGTATGATGATTGCAGAAGTTAGGGCAGAGGAAGAATGTGAATAAAATTCTACACTCTTCAATAATAAGGATGAGCTATAAAAAGGTCTACAGACAATAGCAACGAGGAGGGCTAAAGAACATTGTAGTGGAATAGCTTGAGCTTTTTAGAAGAGTGAATAGTCATAATTTATATAAATCTCATTTTATTTATTTGTTCCACTTACATATCAATTCATAAAATTCAAAATGTAGATTTGGATGGTACTTGGTACAGACCCTTGCAGAAAATAATGCTGACTAATTTATAAATTAAACTAATCAAATCAACATGTTATGAGTACTACAAAATATCTCAGCATTTGGAGAACAATTACTTTACCTGATTGTAGCTTAATCAGTAATATTAATATATATATTAAAACTTTCACCAAAAAAATATAGTCATCATATTAAAGAGCAGGCTTTGTGTTTTAGCAATATGCATCCAGCATTTTCTAAAGAGTGTTGCTGAATCTGAATAAATGAGCATTGAGATCTCTAGAGTTCCCTGTTACAAAGAAGGAACTTTTCATTAGCTTTCTCAACTGCGTGTCTGTGCCACCTGAAATAATCATTTATTTGCTCCAATTCCATGCTAATACATCCACCTTCAAATTACTAATTTCCTTTTGAGTAGTCAGTTCTATTACAATACTTGGTTTGAAAACGTGAATGTGTTCCAACCCATTGACATATTAAGAAGTAATTTGAGCTTAATGCAAATTATGAATTTCACATTTACTTCTGTGCGATTTCATACACACACACAAAAAAACCCACTCAGGTCTACCCTCTGACCACCTTCTGGTCACAACAATTCACATCCTTCCCATATGCTAAATAAGGTCATTCACTCCCTTAGGGTCCTCCAAATCTCATATCAATACAACATCAGTTTGGAATTATGGATCTTGCCATCTACTCAGTTCCAGGGACATACGGGGCTCCTTAGGTGTGGGTGTGGCCCCTTGAATCATCCTTCCTTTTCCATAAGAAGTGGTCTATATTTGAAAGTGAGTAACCACAACCTGCACCCTGTCCTGCTCACACTAATTCAGAGTAGTCCAAAGGCCTCCTTTCATTTTTCACTGTCTCTTTCCCTTTCAATCATGTATCTCTTTCCCTTTCAATCATGTATCTCTTTCCCTTTCATGTATCTATGTATGTATGTATGTACGTATCTATCTATCTATCTATCTATCTATCTATCTATTTATCTATCTATCATCTATCTATCTATCTATCTATCTATCTATCTATCTATCTATCTATCCATCTAGGAAGTACCAGGGATTGAACCCAGGACCTGGTACATGGGAAGGAGGTGCTTAACCACTGAGCTACATCTGCTCCCTTATGTATCAGTTTATAATCCACTCCATTAGACAAAAATCATGCATGCAAATGGATTAGCCCTAAGCACATGATTTTCTGGGGTCCACAAAAGCTTCAACTGGCCACGCTGAGATCCACCAATTTAAACATTTTGCCACATTTGCTGTATCATTCTATCTATACATCTACCCTTCTATCTTTCTGTCTCTCTATTTATCAATCCATTTTCTGAACACTTGAATGTAGGTTGTATACATCATGCTGCTTAAACACTTAATACTGCCACATAGATTTCCTAAGACCAAGGATTTTCACTTACGTAACCACCTTAAGTGAAGTTATCAAGTTCAAGAAATTTAACATTGATATAAAGCTTACAGTTTCTCATATGTCCTAATTATGTCCTTTCCCCCTTCTTTTTTGTTTGTTTTCTTTGTTAGAGAAGTTGTAGGTCTGCAAAAAAAATCATGACGAAATTCAGAGTTCATATATATCCCCCCTCAGACACAACAGTTTTACCTATTATGAACACTTTGCATTAGTGTGGTACTTTTGTTAAAATTGATGAAATGTTATTGTAATTGTACTGTTAACTATAGTCTAGAGTTTACATTAGGGTCTGCTGTGTTGTATACTCCAATGTGCTTTTTCTTTTTTTTTTTTTTTTTCTTCCAGTTTTCATTCTAAGAACATATATAAAATCTAAAATTTCCTCCTTTAACTGCACTCAAACATATACTTCAGTGGTGTTATTTCTATTCACAATGTTGTGCTTCCATCACCCTCCATACATTACCAAAACTTTGCTGTCACCCCAACCAGAAACTCTGAACCAGTTAAGCATTAACTCCCCATTCCCTACCCTACCCAGCCCGGGTAACCTGTATTCTAATTTCTGACTCTATGGATTTGCTTATTCTAATTATTTCACATCAGTGAGATCACACAATATTTATCATTTGTGTCTGGCTTATTTACTCAAGATAATATCTCAGTTTCATCCATGTTGTTGCATATATCAGAACTTCATTCCTTTTTATGACTGAATAATATTCCATTTATATGTATACCACCTTTTGAATTTATAATACATTTGAAGACTTCAGGTTTTCTTTGATTTTTTAGCAGTGTTTTGTAGTTTTCTGAGTAAATTTGGTTAAATTTATTCCTGGCTACTAGGTTCTTTTAGTAGTTGTTCTAATGGAGTTTTTTCTTGATTTCTTCTTCAGATTGCTTATAATCTGTATAGTGTATAGAAACTCTACCTATTTTTTGCATGGTGATCCAGTACCCTGCAACTTTGCTGAATTCATTTACTAGCTCTAATAGCTTTGTTGTGGATGTTTCAGGATTTTCTATATATAGGATCATATCATCTGCAAATAGGGAAACTTCTATTTCTTGCTTTCCAATTTGCATGTCTTTTATTTATTTTTCTCACCTAATTGCTCTGGCTGGAACTTCTATTGTAATGTTTAGTAATAGTGTTGACAGTGGGCAACCTTGTCTTCCTCCTGATCTTAGAGGGAAAACTTTGTCTTTCACCATGTAGTATGATGTTAGCTGTGGGTTTTTCATATACACCAGTTATTCCTAGTTTTCTAAGTGCTTTTTATAAAGAAGGGGTGCTGGGTTTTGTCAGATGTTTTTCTGTATCAGTTGTGATGATCATGTGTTTTTTCCTTTGTTTTATTAATGTAGTATATTATATTAATTGATTTTCTTATGTTGAGCCACCTTGCATTCCTGGGATAAATCCCACTTGATCATGGTGTGTAATTTCTTCAATATGCTGTTGGATTCAGTTTGCTAGTATTTTGTTGAATATTTTTCAATTTATATTCATAAGGGATATTCATCTGTAATTTTCGTATCTTGTTGTACCTTTAACTGAAGCTGGTATTAGGGTGATATCAGCCTCACAGAATAAGTTAGGAAGTGTTCCCTCCTCTTCAATTTTTTTGGAAGAGTTTGAGCAGGATTGGTGTTAATTCTTCAAATGTTGGGTAAAATTCACCAGTGAAGCCATCTTGTCCTAGGTTTTTCTTTTTTGGGAGGTTTTTGATTACTGATTCAATCTCTTTAGTAGTTATTGGTCTGTTGAGATCTTCTATTTTTTCTTGAGTCAGTATAGGTAGTTTATGTGTTTCTAGGAATTTTTCCATTTCATTTAGGTTATCTAATCCAACTTGGTATTCTCCCATATCTCTCCCTCTTCCCCAGCCTCCTTATTCCCTGACACAACAATATTGAAATTAAGCCAACTAATAAACCTACAATGGCCTTTAAGTATTCAAGTGAAAGGAAGAGTTGCTGCACTTTAAATCAAAAGCTAGAAATGATTTTTGAGGAAGGAATATCGAAAGCCAAAATAGACTGAAAGCTAGATCTCTTGTGCCAAACAGCCAAGTTGTGAATGCAAAGGATATGCTCCTGAAGGAAATTAAAAGTGCTACTCCATTAAACACACAAATGATAACAAAGTGAAACAGTCTTATTGCTGATAAGGAGAAAGTTTTAGTGGTCTGGATAGATGATCAAACCAGCCACAATACTCTCTTAAACCAAAGCCTAATCCCGAGTAAGGCCCTAATTCTCTTCAATTCTATGAAGGCTGAGGGAGGTGAAGAAGCTGCAGAAGAAAAGTTTGAAACTAGCTGTATCAGTCTACCAAAGGGGTGCTGATGCAAATTACTTGAAATCTGTTGGCTTTTATAAAGGGCATTTGTTTGGGGCAAAAGCTTACAGTCCCAATGCCATGGAAAGTCCAACTCAAGGTACCATAATAGGTACTTTCTTACCAAAGTCAGCTGTCACGTATTGAAGCAAGATGGTGGTTGATCTCTTGGAGAGTTCAGCCTTCCCCTCTGGGCTTCCTCTCTCTCAGCTGCAGGCTGGCGTAGGGTTCGTTTCTTTCTGGGCCCTCTATATCAGTCTCAGCTGTTCTGGCTCTTCCCAAGGTCAGCTGCAAACTATTAGGCTAATGGCTCATCCCTCCTGGGGCCCCAGGATCAAAAATGACAGAGCTCTCTCTCTTTCTATGTGTCTTCTTGAGTGTGTCCATTTCCCCTCACCCTTGAGATGGCTCCCTCATCTGGCTTGCTTGTTGTTTTTTGCTTGTTGTCAGCTTGTTGCTTTTTCTCATTGCCTGCTTGTTTTTGTTTGTTGTCTGCTCATTGTTTTTGCTCAGTGTCTGCTCATTGTCTGCTCATTGTTTGTTTGTCTTCTTTAGGAGACACCAGGAACAAACCTGGGACCTCCCATGTGGGAGGTGTGTGCTCAACTGCTTGAGCCACATCCACTCCCTGAGTGTCCATTTTATATCAGGCCTAGCAAGGGAATGGGGACTCAACCTGAGTCATGCCCTTTGATGTGGTAAAATCTAAAAGCCTAATTTTTACAGGTAATCCAAGCAAAGGCATCACTCAGCTGAATCCAATACAATCAAAGGGTAGCACACCCAGAAAAATAGATCAGTTTACAAACACAATCTTTTTGGGATTCATAAAATTATCTCAAACTGTCACAGTAGCAAAGGTTTGTACATAAGGTTTAAGAATAGAAGTCATGGGAAGCGGGTGTGGCTCAGTGGATAGAGCCCCCGTTTACCATATGGGAGGCCCGGGTTCGTGACCCGAGGCCTCCTTGTGAGGGCACACCGGCCTGAGCGGTGCGGTGGGCTGATGCAGCAACCTCACGGCAGGAAGCAGGTGTGGCGCAATGGATAGAGCACCCATTTACCATATGAGAGGCCCCGGGTTCGCTTCCCGGCGCCTCCTTGTGAGGGCAGGCCTGCTCGCGCGGCACCTTGGGCTGATGCGGCAAGACCTCACAGCAAGGGGGAGATAAGCAGACACAGAGAAGACACGTAGCGAATGGACACAGCAGCAAAAGCAGCAAGGGGGGGATAAATAAATAAAATAAATAAATCTTTAAAAAAAAAAAGAATAGAAGTCATTTGTCTCTATAACATAAAAGTACAAGGTGAAGCAGCAAGTGCTGATATAGAAGTTGCAGCAAGTTATCTAGAAGACCTAGCTAAGAAAATTGATGAAGGTGATGACACTAAAGAACAGATTTTCAATGTAGATAAAACAGCCTTCTATTGGATGAAGATGCCAAATAGAGCTTCCATAGCTAGAGATGAGAAGTCAATACCTGACTTCAAAGGACAGGCTGTCTCTCTTGTTAGAAGTTAATGCAGCTAATGACTTTAAGTTGAAGCCAATGTTCATTTCCCATTGTGAAAATCCTAATGCCCTTAAGATTTATGCTAAATCTACTGTGCCTGTGCTCTGTAAATGGAACAACAAAGTCTGGATGATAGCACATATGTTTACAACATGGTGTACTGAATATTTGAAGCCTACTGTTGAGACCTACTGCTCAGAAAAAAAAAGATTCCTTTTAAAATAATACTGCTTATTGACAATGTACCTACTCAGGCACTCTGAAGGAGGTGAATAATAAGATTAATGTTGTTTTCATGTCTGCTAACACACATCCATTCTGCAGCACATGGACCAAGGAGTAACTTTGACTTTCAAGTCTTATTTGTTACTAAAGAAATATATTTTATAAGGGTACAGCTGCCATAGATAGTTTCCTCTGATCTGGGCAAAGTAAAATGAAAATCTCTGGAAAGAAGTCACCATTCTAGAAGACGTTAGGAACATTTGCAATTCATGGGAGAAGATCAAAATATAAACATGAACAGGAATTTGGAAGAAGTTGATTCCAACCCTCATGGATGACTTTTAGGAGTTCAAGACTTCAGTGGAGGAAGTAACTGCAGATGTGGTAGAAATAGCAAGAGAAATAGAATTAGAAGTGGATCCTGAAGATGTGACTGAATTGCTGCAATCTCATGATAAAATTTGAATAGATGAGGAATTGCTTCTTTATGAATGCACAAAGAAAGTGGTTTCTTGAGATAGAATCTACTCCTGGTGAAAATTCTGTGAACATTGTTGAAACGAAAACAAGATTTAGGATGTTACACAAACTTAGTTGATAATGCAGCAGCAAGGTTGGAGAGGATTGACTCCAATTTTAAAAGAAGTTCTGGGGGTGGATGTGGCTCAAATAGTTGGGCATCCATCTCCCATATGGAGGGACCTGGGTTCAATCCCCAGGACCTCCCGGTAAAAGAAAAAAAAAAAAAGTTCTGTGGGTAAAATGCTATCAAACATCATCATCATCACATACTACAGAGAAATATTTCATGAAAGGAAGAGTCAATTGATGTGGCAAACTCATTGTTGTCTTATGTTAAGAAATTTTTAAGTCACCCCAATCTTCAGCAACCACCCTGATCAGTCAGCAGCCATCAACATTTCCCTCCACCAGCAAAAAGACTGAGCCATTGAAGGCTCAGATGATGATTAGCATTTTTTAGTACTAAAGTACTTTTTTTTTTTTTTCAGGGGAGAGCGGGAACAAGTCCCCCACTACCACAAATTATGCAGTCGAGTTTCCCACATTTGGGGAAATCGCAGGGGTCAGCACATCCGGAGTGCAATGGATAAGCCTCGCCCTGGGAAAACCACCTTCGTGATCATGGTATCTCCCCTGCCAGGTAAGTACTAAAGTACTTTTTAGAATTAAGGTATGTATGTATATTATTTTCTTTAGATATGGTGCTATTGCACACCTAATAGACTACAGTATAGTGGAAACATAGTGTAAACATAACTTATATATGTATTGGGAAACCAAAAAATTCATGTGACTCACTTTATTACCATATTTGCTTTATTGTGGTGTTCTGGAACCAAACCCCCACTGTCTCCAAGGTATGCCTGTATTTCAGTTTTGTTACTTAGTATTCTTGAGTGGCTATTTGATAGCTGATTTTTTTTTTTGTCTTGGTAATAAGTCTAAGAACAATTATGACCTAATTTTTCATATCAATCTGTAATACCTGGGACTCAAAATCACAATATGATAAGCTAGCTCAGAGGAGAGATTTCTGAAAGAAATGGGAAGATTAAATATTCACAGATCCATAACTAACTCCTCAGAGAGCTGGTTATAAAGCCTGTACATTATTTAGGCTTCTTGTTATTTTCCATTTCTCTAGGTCACCTTTTACAATGCCAATATTTATTGACTATCTAGTCAGTTTCTCACAGAGAATGTAAACTAAACCAATACATTTGGATACTTTCCTAAGGCTAATTTTGCTTTAAAAATAGAATATTTGTCAAAAAGTATATTGAAATGAAAAGCTTGTTTTGTCTTGGAATATCACTGAATTTTGTCAATTCTTGTCATTTAGTGCATAAGCAAGAATTGATCATATGTATGTATTTCTAACAATTTTCTTGTAAGCAAATGGAGAAACAAAAGCTTTCCCTCTTTCAAAATAAGCAAGCAAGCAAGCAAACAAACAAAATACAAGCCAATAACTAATAAAAATACCCAAAGCTCTAGTCAGGTCCCTAATAAGATGAAAGGTAGTTAGGGTTTTGTTAATTGTAGTAGGCTTTTTATTTTTTGTCTACCTATGTTTGGGTAAGTCTCTTGTGTTATGGGTATGTATTCATGTACAAACAACTATTCTCTCTGTGATAAAAAGAACCGAATATCAGATGTGGAGGGAGATAGAAAGACAATAATGGACCAAAACCACAAAAGCTTTAGACTAGTGAATTATTGCACGTCTTTGTTCTTGTTCCTGCATTTCATTGCATTTATGTTTTTCTGGGAGGCAGCATGCAATTTTATAATTACAAGGGATGAGATAGAATCCTTTGTACTTTCTGCTGTGATTGTTCAGTTGTTTTAATTGTTGAGCCAGTAGGGAAAAGCAGTACTTTCATTTCGTTCTCAAGTATTGGGAAGGCAGGAAGCAGTAGAGAGAAGTGGAAAGATTGGGGCTGGAGATGCTACACATGGCGGGAAGGACTAGTCAGTCCTCATATACCCATCAAGCAAATCAATGAATACCATTAGTAAAAAATTACAAAGAAGCATTTCTTTCCTTATTTCCTAAATGGTTAGTTATTTTTGCTTTCCCATATAACAGGCATGATTTATATAAATATCATCTGTCTCTATTAGTGGAAAGAACATTGTCTTGAGAATGAGAAAATCTGGGTTTAAAATTGACACTATTGTTAATTAAAGTGTAATTTTGAGTAATTCATTTGTAAACTCCTTAAACCTTAGTTTCCTTTTTTGAAAAATGAGTATGTTATACTACATAATGTGTAAGTCCCCTGCCTTCAGTTCTCCCCCATCCCCAAATCAACTAATATCTAGTCCATGCTCAAATTTCCCCAAGTGTCCCAAAATATGTTTTTTTTAATCTAGTTCAATTAAAGGTTATATATTTCATTTAATATTTCATCTCTTTGGTCTTTGGAACAGCACTCCGACTTCTTTTTTCATGATACTGACTCCATGATTTTCTTGGATTAAGTACTCCCAATTGCCTGTTATTAGTTAATATGTAACATCCATAACCTGGTTGTCCCAAAACACATGGTTTTAGTTTCCCAGGTGCTGAAACAAATACCATAAAATGGGTTGGCTTAAACAATAGGAATTTATTAGCTCATGGTGTGAGGCTAGGGAAAATCCAAAATTGAGGCACCAACAAGGTGATGCTTTCTCCCTGAAGACTGTGGCAAGCTACCAGCAATCCTTGGGTCCTTGGCTTTTCTGTCACATGACAATGAACATGACCAGGTCTTTTCCTTTTTCTTCTGGCTTCCTTTGACTTCCAGTTTCCTGCTTCTTTATGTGGCTTTCTCTTTATAAAGCTTCCGGTAATAGGATTAAGGCCCAACCTCATTCATTTGGGCCACACCTTAACTAAAAATAACATCTTCTTTGGTCCTATTTACAATGCGTTCTCACCCACAGAAAACGGATTAAGTTTAAGAACATGGTTTTTCCTGGGGTACATAATTCAACCTACCACACACTTTACACTTTGTCATCTCCCAGAAACCCCCTTCTTCCCTAATTAAATTAATTTGATTTTTGTCTTTTCCATATGATCTTGTCATTCTCACCTTCCTACTTTCAGTACCATATTGCCTGCCTCTAGAATCCCTCTCAGAAGTCTCCATTGTCTATGTTTATCACCTCCTTTATGATTTAACCCACACCACTAAAATCATTCTCTTATTCAGTTTTTTCTTAGCACTCACGTATTCAATTTATGAATTGAATTATGGAAGTAAAAAGCTTTTTGATATTAGGGATTACATTGATTAAAAGTTATAGTCATTGAAAAAATTGAAAAAGTTTCAAATGTGCAATATAATTTTTTAAGGAATAACTTTTCTCTTTTTATGTCCATGACCATCACCTATTCAATGAGAGTATGAGTCAGCATAATAATGATGAATGAAAGTGCTGTTCTTTGTAAAGTCAAGGAAACCGCCCTCTGAAACTAGGCTATCATTCAGCACTGTTGTGAGTTTTCCTTTCTAATTTCAGGTTGGGTATGATTTTTATGTGGTCTATATTTCTGAAATTGGGCAATTTGTTCCAGGTGGAGCTTTTATGGCTATAGTTTGCTAGGAAATACTGCTGTGCTTGCAGATCATTCATTCACTGATAAACTGAATTGACTTTCCCATGTACTTAACTCAGCTTTTCATTGTGGTATAGTGAGCGAATACTGAATTTGAAGTCAAAAAACCTGGCTTTAAGTATTGACTCTGCCTCTTGCCTTATGTGTGATCTTGTGCAAATCCTTTAACCTCTCTGAACTTGAATCATCTCACTTGCAAAAGCAAAAAATATCCTACCATGCCTACTTTATGGTGTTTTGTAAAAGACAAATTAGATAACATGTGCAAAGTCAATTATGGTTTGTATAAAGCACTATCTAAATGCAAGGGATTATCATTTATGTTTTTCAATTTATTAAGGAGATTAAAAGGCTTTTTTAGGGAAACAATTCTATTTTCTAGCTCAAAAGAATATAATATTTTTCTGGTTTTTTTAACTAGGAAAGATAGATGTGAATGGAGTTTTTCAGATGCAATGAAGTTGAAAATGGAGGGAAAAAGAGGTAGAATTTATTTTTCTTTGAATTCCTTTCTAGGCATATGTTTTGTTCATTTCCTCTGTTATCCTTACATTATGGCATCATGACCCTTTTTGAAAATGTTTGATAACATCTTATAAATTTTTTTGTTTTTTCCATTGAACCAGCTTCTAGGTTCAGGGATAGCTTTACTCAGTTTGAATAGATCTCTCTAACCTTATACTCTTTTTAAGATTTTGCTGTAATTCATGTCTAGTCAGTCAATCAATACTTATGGCATATCTGTTATATAAAAGTCACCTTTCTGTTAGTAATGTAAATTTTTAAAATGTGTAGTATCTGTCCTGGGTCTCATTTATTTGGGTATCAGACTATTTAAATCACCTTCTATGTGCAAGATACCATGATCATAGAGATGGTTCCTATTCTCAAGAAATCATCATCTTAGTCTGGGAGACAAACTAGGAAACAACCATAACAATAAATTTGTGGGTATGGAGAAGAGAAATGAAGAATTTACAGAGAAGGGATCATTTGAGTTGACTCAAATGAAGGGAGAGACTACTCATTATAAAATGTGGTGCTTTAAATTACCCCAGATATTGCTAATCATAGATTTTTATTTAGAGAGTATTTAGGGATGGTATCATGGCACTATTTGGAAAGGGAAAACAGCAGTATGTGGTATTTGTTAGCTATCTCTGTATTTAAGAAATGCTTGTGGAGTGGAAGTCACACATATTTCTTCTGCCACATTCTGTTCATTAGAAGGAAGTTGTCAAATCCAGTCCACATTCAAGGGGAGGGTAATTAGACTCTTTGTTTTGAAGGGTGAATTGTTTTTTTAAAAATTGTGGATGTGTTTTTAAACCACCAGAGTCTGCCCTCTAGCCGTGAATTATGTACAGTCTCTCACCTGCAGCATACACAACTCTCTCTCCACAAAGTCTCATCCTTTAATAGCTTCATCTTAAAGTCTAGAATCACATCACCTAGATTGGATCCAGGTATTGATGAAGCTCCTCAGGTATTGCTCCTTAAGTACATATCCTGGAATATACTTTCTCTTTACCTATGAACCAAAGAAACAGACACCACCCCAAAAACACTAACATATAATGGTAAGACAGGCATAGGATAAGAACTCTAAATACTTCCATTCAAAATGACAGAAAATGAGATGTTTATAGGAATCACAGGTCCATAGAAATTCCGTAAAATTGTAGGCCATTGGATGGTGGCTCCTTGACTGGGACTCCAGGCCTGGGAATAATTCTCCATACTTTTTTTTTCCAAAGATTTATTTTTATTTATTTATTTATCCCCCCCTTGCTGCTTGTGCTCATTGTGTCCATTTGCTGTGCATTTTTCTGTGTCTGCTTGTCTCCCTTTGTTGTATCATCTTGTTGCACCAGCTTGCTCACCATGCCGTGCAGGCCAGCTTGCCTTCACCAGGAGGCCATGGGAATTGAACCCGGGTCCTCCCATATGGTAAACGGGAGCCCAACCAATTGAGCCACAGCCACTTCCCTACTCCATACTTCTTGACTTTGCACCCTGGGCTCTTGGGTCCTCCTTCTGAGTCATCCTTTCTTTATTCATGAAATGTCACCCATGTGTTCAGCTGAGTATTTCTCTAAGTTTGCTCTTGCCTGTAGAAGTTTGGGAACCCAAAGACCTCTTTTCATTTTGTACTGTCTTGTTCCTTTCAGTCCAAGCCTGTGGTACCATGAAATTCTCTTAAAAATTTTATGGGTCTCCTGTGATTCCAAATGGGGGTTTATGCCATTAGACAAAATCCACATGCACAAATATTTTTGAGTTAAGTCCTTCTCTATTTAGATTTCTGCTGAGAAAACACCCTTAAGCTTCTTAGAAGCCTTATTTTTTTTTTTTTTTTACTGAAAGGTTCTCTGAGGCACCTCCCTACATCTTTCTGAAGTCTAATCAAAGGATTTTATCACCACACCCTTAACTTCATCCTTATACTTTTTTTTTTCTTTCTATTAGTGCTCTAAGGACAATTTCTTAATTTTAGAATTGTTTGTCATCTAGAGAGGCTGAGGATTTTCAAAACCTGCTAGTGTTGATTCGTTCTTGTTTAATAGCCTTTCCTTTATCTTCTCTCTCTGCTCTCACATTTGATTATAAGCAGTCAGAAGAAACAAGGTGGCACCTCAAACATCTTGACTACAGCCTCATGTGAGACCTTGAGCCAGAACTGCCTAGCTAAGCAGTTTCAGAATTCCTGACTCACAGATACTGTGAAGATAATAAATGTGTGTTGTTGTTTTAAGCTATTGTATATTGGGCAACTTGTTACACAATGTATTTCTTCTAATGCCTAGAGCTTCTTGCCTCAGGTTTCTTCAAATAGGGTAGTAGCTCTAGGGCTTGGAGAAGATATAGCTGGAAAAGAGTAAAGAGAGGATGGAGGTTTCTTGGAATGGCTGTGGAAGAAAAGAAATGGGGATTGATCCCACATATATATCCTGTGAGGTTTAGTCAGTAAAGGGACTCTAGCCAGTAGCACAGTGGTCTACTGTGTATGTCCTTAAAACTGACCAAACCATCAAAGCAGTCATCTCCCCTTTCCTCCCCTTTCAAAGTGGAATAACTTGTGGGGTGGGGTGGGGAGGAGGATTAGCATTTCCCCACTTTTTATTTTTTATCCTATTAATCCAGTTCACTTAACAACCATACTAATAACCAACCTAAAGCATGATTGTGGCTTTTGTGGGAGGAAGGTCAGCAGCAGATCAGATTAATCCCATGCATTCTTTATGTGGGACTCCTTTAGTAATCTCTGTTACCCTAAAAACTGAGACCTAATATAAAGGCAGTGTAGGTGCTGAAGTCCTTTATGAATGTCTCTTCAAGTTGTCCCTAGACGTTTCTGAGATAGATTAAGCCTGGAGATGAAGTTCACCCCATGGCTACTGTCTCAATTTGGCCACACCAGCAAGAGCATTGTGGATGATTCCTTTCCTTTTGGTGCCAGTTGGAGGATCTGAAAATTGCTTTAGTCCAGTGTATCCCCAAGTGTTGTTCTGGACCCAGCAGCATCAGCCTCACCTGGGAATTTATTAGAAAGGCAAATTTTCAGGCCCTGCCCCAGACCTACCCAGACAGAAACTCTGGGAGGAATCAGTGTTTTAAAACAAGCCCTCCAAGTAATGATGGCACATGCTAAAGTCTGAGAGTGACTGCTTCAGTCATTGAAGCTTACATTGGCCAGGTTTGGGGTTCACTGATAAGATGGTTTCCTTAATACAACTTTAGCGGGTTTAGGTCAACCCTGAGGATTTAGTATTCCAAGCATCCTGGGCATAACTTTTTCTTAATGTCTGTGTTCTACTCATCCTCTTTCAATCCTTCACATTATGATTTCAATCTTGACCTCTGCCCTGAGCAATCAGAAAGAATTGCTCTGGTGTGGGGAAGCCCATCTGGCCAGCTTCTTGTTTGGACTGCTTCCCCAGGGAGTAATTGTCTTTTTGTCAGATAAGGAGTACTTAGCAAAAGGTGCTTGGATGGGGCCTAGGTGACCAGGCCTCTCCCCTACTGGTTCCTTTCTCTCTGGCTTTATCACTAACTTTACTCTAGGAAAGAGAATTCAGCTTTTTCTACCCTGCAAGATTTAGTCTTATCCTACTCTCCTTTATGTTGATTGTTTGCTATGGGAAGAAATAGCCTCTCTTACTAAGGCATTTTTTCCCCTCTGCTTTCAGAGGACCCCAAGGCTGTCTCTTACTTAAAACAGCACTGCTCACAAAGTGTGCTTTGTGACTCATGGTGCTAGCAGGAGGCTGTGGGTTCTGGGCCTCTAGGTTCTTGGCTTATGTTACATAAAAGAGTTTAAGGACACCCCATAGGGTAGGCAAGGGAGGAAAGAGTTTATTAAGAAACAAGAAAAGAGCACACAGCCCTAGACATGAACTGCAGGCATACTACAGGATGAGGTGCATGTGTGGGGGTCCCAGGTTAGGCCTTTTAAAACCTTTTCTCCTCCCCCTTCATAATGTTGGGGAGGGGCCCCAGCCATTTGCTGTTTTGATTGGTTGTCTTACGATTGCTGCCTGTTAGCTCTTGGGGACCCAATGAGGAGGCCTGTTTGGGGTTATCCAGGCTTCTCCTTGACCCAGGAAAGAGTTCTAAATAGGCTCTCTTAGCCAGGGTTTCATGGGATCTTTCCAGCAGTCTTCCCTCAGGAGGTTTCCAGGCGGGGTCTCACAGCCATGTGGTCTACCAGCTATGCTGTCTGCTGGGCATGTTCTCTGCAGGGTCTTCAGCTGTGACCCAAGTCTTCCCTTTCTCTATACTAAGCTGCCTCAGTGGTGGTCCACCAACTGTTGGCTACCCACATGCAATTTTATAGCAATTTGACATTACCAAAATATCATTATTGATTTTATAAAATATGGGTTTGTAATGCAGTGAAAATTAAACAAACAAGTAAACTGGTCCTTCACCTAGGTAGTTTGAGAAACATTGACTTAAAGAAACTTGTTAAAGACCCCAAGAAGTAGCCAACACATTCTAATATACTGACATTTTCTTACCAAAAACCCTATTGCTGAAGCCTCAATTGGTATGTTTGATATCCTAAGATACAATAGGGAACAGTTTAACAGGCTGGTTTAATCAGCAGCTTTCCTACTGTACTGCAGAGATTGCCCCACACCTCCCCTCAAGTGAGCCGATTCCACATTTTAGGGTCTGTCATTTGCAACACCCCACTACAGGTACCTTTTCCTTATTAGTCACAACTCTTGGTTGCAAGTCAGAAACGAAAGTCACTAGGTGGGAGAAGAGAAGGCAAAGAAAACAGAGTTGACACTTAATGCTATCTCAGTTCCTGAAATGTTTAGCCCAATCCAATGATTGAGAGTTTAATCTTGCTTTAAAAATTAATCTCATTTCAGGTAAATTTTCTGCCCCTTTCTTCTGAGTATGGTAGGAAAAGAAAAAAAAA
Source organism: Cabassous unicinctus (assembly GCA_029593785.1). Classification (NCBI taxonomy): domain Eukaryota; kingdom Metazoa; phylum Chordata; class Mammalia; order Cingulata; family Chlamyphoridae; genus Cabassous; species Cabassous unicinctus. Next base: position 18,498 of record JAQZBX010018434.1, on the reverse strand, counting down.
GGACACATCTTTTCCTCCTTATTTCATGTGCTTGTGCCCTTCATGGCTTGAATGAGGATGAGATGGGGAGCAAGAGGAGTTCACTTAGATAACTGCCCATGCCTTGAAGATAAGGAAGTAAAGCCTCTTCTGTTGGCCCTTTTTGCTTCTCCATCAGACACAGGTGATGTATAGTGTTGCTCGTGCCTGTAGATCATCACTCCACCTGGTACAATATGAGGTAGGCTCCCCGTCCTCTGACGGATATTGGTGTAAGTGATATGCATCCTCAGCCATGCTTCTCTAACCCAGATCCAAGACAGGAGAACCCTCAGATAAAAGTGCTCCCATCTCACTTCAGGTCCCCTTCAGGGGAGAGCATCCAACATCCATCTCTCAGGTGTGTGGCTTCTGGCTAGGTGGATGGTTCTCCCAGGCCGCTTGATGCCTCTCTATTCTCACCTCCATATTCTTGGCACCAAGGATATGGAAACTTTCTGTTTCCCTTTCTTAGAGATGCAGAATACCCCTTATACTTTGTATCAGCTTTTTAATGAGCCAACTGTCAGCAAATCCAGGTAAGAAACAATCCTTGCCCCATGTTTCAGAGTCACCCTCAACTCCTGACTGATGATTCTTCTGGGGCCTCCAGTTTTTCCCAGAGGAGGGAGGGAGGTGGGTGGAACACCTTCACCTTCCCTACCCAACCCAACCCCTTACCTTCAGGAAACCTGGTAAAATGCAGAAAAGACCAAGTATCGAACTATGACACCATCCCCAACTCTTTTTCCATCTCCCCATTTCTAGCCCTCTTTACACAGATAAAGGAATGAATGTTGTTAGAGTCTGCTGGCAGACTATAACCTAACAAATCATAGACTAGTGAACTTGAAAGGTAAAGCTCTTTTGTTCTTAGCAATGAGGTGTTACCACAGTAATTTTTATCATCACTTTGGATTAATATGAATAATCTTTATAGCCCATTTAAATATCTGTGCATGACGTTAAAGATCCCCCACAATCAGAGCACTGTCTACCTCTTCTGCATTCCTTCCTTCCACCTATCCCTTGCTTGAGTCAAGAGAAACCACTGTCTACTCACCACACAACATGCTGGTTCTATGCTTTGATATCTTTTCACTTGCTTTCCCTCTCCCTGGAGACCCTTCTTCCCTTCTCCCTCTTCTTTTCTCTCCATCACCATGACCATGTTGTCCTCCACCCCAGTCTTATCCATTCGGGTAACTTCACCTTATACTAAGTGACCACTCCCCTGAAAAGCTGTTCCTTCCTTTTGCAGGATGAGCTGACTACTTCTTCCTAGCATCCTCCTTAAACTTTGGACTCTATTTGAATGGAACTTTAGCAGTTTGGCAGTTTGATATAGTTATGAATTCCAAACATAGATTTTGGATTATGCTTGTAAACTGGTCTGATCATCTGGGCATGATTAAGTTATGATTAGGGCATTGACTGGGCCACGTCAGTAGGGCATTGAGCCCCACTCCTTGGTGGGTGAGGTCTCAAAGATAAAAGACATGGCAAAGGACACAGTTGGAGTTCTGATGTAGGAGTTCTGATGCTGAGATTTAATGCTGGAGCCCTGGGAAGTGAACACATTGAGGAGTTTGGTCGTGAGGAAAGAGAGAAGGCCCCGGGATGAGAAACGAGCTGTTTGCCTGACAGTTCACAGCTGGCCTTGTGGAGAGAGGCAAAGCCTAGAAAGCCTCATAGTCTACAGCTGACCTTGTGGAGGAAACAGAGGAACTAAACCGGGAGAGAAATGGAGCCCCGGGAGGAGAGGAACACAGGAAGCCTGAACCCTGGCAAATGTTGGCAGCTGTCATGCTCCAACACGTGGCAACAGACTTTGGTGAAGAAAGAAAATTATGATTTAAAGCCTGGTAACTGTAAGCTTCTACCCCAAATAAATACCCTTTATAAAGACCAACAGATTTCTGATATTTTGCATCAGCGCCCCTTTGGCTGACTAAGACAGGAACATAAACAATGATCTTCTTGATGGCAGATAGCACATCTCACTCAGTTTTATATGCCTAGTGCCAAGCTAGTGCTTGGCAGAAAATATTTGCTGTGCAGTACATGGTGAATTGAATTGAGGTTCTGTAGGAAATTTACCATATCCAATTTGCTCATTGCTCTTGTGAGGACTCCTATATGTACTCTTCTATTTTTACTTGGGAGATTCATTTCAGTAAGAAGTCATTTAAAACAACTTACATGATGTTCTATCTGTAGGCCCTGATTGCATACCTTTCACAAGAATATTTCATAGCCAGTAATTCTCCTGTCACTCTTATGATGTAGGTTAATATCACTGTATTGATTGAATAGCTTATTTATTGAGCTTCTATTTTTCTCAGAGACTCTTTCTTTCTGAAAAATACAGCTTTAAGTGATGAAAGACCTGAACTATCTCTATATAAGAAAAGTCACGAAAAGAGAAAAGAAGTAGTTAGCCTCTAAATTCCTGATATTGTAATAAACCAACTCTGATAGCATTGATTTAATAACTAACCCAAAATAGATCTTAAAATCAACCAATCTGTAGCTTCTTCAAAACAAATGATCCAGCCAACAGAGGCACATGAAAATGAATGATAAGCAAGGATGGTCAATATTTTGGTATTCATTCTGTGTTTTGTCTCTAGGAAAACTACACTGGGATATTTTCATTTCATAAAGAGGTTAAAGCAATTTATGAATTGTGGCTACTATGAGAGAAGCAGTATGCAGAGTAGTTTGTACCACTATGTGCCAGGCAATAGACTCAGTAAATACCTTATTTCTTTGCCTCATTTAGACCTACTAGTCAGTGCAATAGATTCTATGATTATCCTTGTTTTGTAGATGAAAAAAGACAGAGATGAAGTAACTTCCATGAGACGGATACTGCTAAATGGTAGAGATTTTGCCTCAACCCAAGTCTGACTGACCAAAAAAAGACAGACCCGATCTTTTTTTGTGAAAATTAAATAAAAAAGAAAAAAGAAAAACAAAGCACTTATCATTGTGCTTGGCACGTAGACTCATTATGCATATTATTATTATCATTAAAAGCACTATTTTTAGTTCATTAATATAAAGCTTTGTCATCTTCAAGTCCTTGACAGACCACCAGAACTGAGTATACACAAAAATATATTTGACAAATATTAATCTATATTCTTTCTTTTAGTTTTGTGATATAAAGATAAAAATTGTAAGTCACTAGACAATTTCTCCAATATAGCCTTTTGACAAAAAAATATTACCTTTGGCAGAAATATATCTTATTCCTGCTGATGTTATTTGAAAACAGGAAGGTCAACCAAAATCAGAAATTGGCAGAATTGTCTTTCTAGTTTTTAATAAGTATTGTCAAAAGAAATAATAATCAGATCTGAACTTCTTTATCCTTTATGTGCCTTTTTTTAAAGGCCTCCCAGCAAATCTAATGTAAGATCAAAAGCAGATGGGAAAAAGTAGAAATCACTTAAGTATACTTCCTTATTCTTTTCTATGTCATATAGAAATAAAATGCTTCACTTTCAATGACTTGGGTACTGGGTATTTACTGCCTTCTTTTCCTAGGTTGTTGGGGAGTGTTAATAAAAGGAGCTCTGATGGATGACACAATAAGCCAGATTTTCCAATGTGTAAATAAAATATTGTCTTCTAGAGAATAACTATAGTTTTTAAAATAAAATATAGCCTTCTTTAAAGACCTCATCCCAAAGACCCCCAGCCTCATTTCTAGAGCAAGACTTCAGGCAAAATTGTAAAATTAGCTATATTTTCTTTTATTATCCTTGTTATCCCTTTGAGTCTCTTCTATCTTCCATCCCTCTCCAGGACCAAAATCCTCGTGTTCTTTATCTTTACATTTTGTGTTCTCAGGAAAAGATGTGACAAACTTGTGGCATTAAGATACACTGACTTATAAGACATTGTGCTCTTTCAACCAAGGCCATTTATAATTTAACAGAAGAAAAGTTTTTAATTTAGGCATCAATGGGGTTGAGGAGGCATTTGTTACAATCAGAGGGATCTTTCTGGAGTTTTTGAAATCACAACATACAGAACACAGGCTCTCTTTCTTCTTTTCTTAGACATAAGAGCAACTTTGCTCATGTCTCATTTTCCACCCAATAGGGGCTCTCAATTCCAGCCACACTAAATACAACTAATCATCCTTACCTGCTTCACACTACTGCTTTCTTTGTCCTGTCTCTGTATAGTGTATCAATGATAATGTTTCCACTCAGAATGCCTCCCTGTCCCCTCTCTAGCAACCATGTTCCTCACTTGATCTGAGCCCAGCGTAATCAAAATTCCTCTTCCTTCAAGGAGTGTGGGCTAGTTGAGGGAATGAACTATCCTCCAGAGAAATAAAAGTATATACTTTTCTATGTAAGTGTTTGTGTCTTTAAGGAATATAAGCTCTTAAGGGTCAAGATTATGATTTACTCATGAATATATACCCAGCCCATTCACAAATTGGCCTATTGGTTGTACATTATCTTGCTCTTGCATAGAATGAAAAAAAAGAAAAAAAACACTAAAGAGATACAAAAGTAGAGCACAAAGGAGAGTGTTTGAAACTAAGAGCATGATTTATGAACTAAAAAATTCTGTTGATGAAGTACAAAGAGCATGGGCCCAGCTGAGAGATTTTACTGGTCTGGAAGATCAAACACATCAAAAAACAGGGCAAAAATGCAAAGAGATGGAAATCATGAGGGAACAGAGGACAGATGTAGAGGAAAGATGCAGGAGACCTAACATGGGAATAGTAAGAATTTCAACTGAATAGAAAGAAACAGATGGATGAGGGACAAAACTTGATCAAATAATAGAAGAAAATTTCCCTGAGCTGAAGAAAGACCTGACTGCAATTTGAAAGTATATACCACATTCCCAGCAAGACTGAAGAGAAAAGACTTATATGGGCATATCCTGGTAAAATTCCTGAATTCCAATGATAAATAGGAGGACTTACAAAATTCCAGGCAAAAGGGAAAAAGGTGCTTACAAAGAAAAGCAATCATACTGACTTTGAACTTCAGAATTACATCTATAGATGACTGAGAGAAAAAGAGTTCAACCTAAGAATCCCATACAGAGCCCAGATATAATTCGTGTGTCAGGCTGAAAGAAAGACATTTATAGCTGTGCCCTACCTAAAGAAAATAGTTAAGAAAGGACACAAAGCAAACAAAGGAACTGGAAAAAAAATTTTGATGTAAGGGAAGATGAAGAGGAGAGAAAAATATTTAGGAATAAGGAAGGAAACCTAACCAGAGATACAAAAAAGAGTACAGATACAGTAGACAGAGTATTATATATGCAAATTTGTGACAATAAATTTGAACACCTGGAGGAAATGGATATCTTTCCAGTAAAATCAAATGATCAGAATTGGCCTAAGAAGAAGTAGAAAACTTGAATAGACCAATTCCTATAGTAGGTATTAGAAATATGACTAGAGAGCAGCTGTTTAAAAAGAACAGCAATACTGGAGTTTCTTAGCTGAATTTTATCTAAACTTTAAAGAACAGATAATTCCAGTGTTATTCAAACTATTATAGACATAGAAAAAAATAGCAAGTGTCCAAATTCATCTTTTAAACTCTATTCATTTTGTTAGTCCAGCATAACTTTAATACTCAAACATAATAAAAATAGTAGAAAAAGAAAATTTTAGGCAATTTCAATAATGGCTATAGAGGTTGCCCATATGAGGGTCAGGGAGAGAAGTTTCCCTGAAATTGCCACACAGCACTGTTGGTTATAGCACACAAGAATTTAGTCTATTGGCCACATCTAGCTGTAAAGGAGAATGGGAAATGTAGTCTTTATCCCTGTAGCTATGTGCCCAGTTAATAATTAAGGGCTCTATTACATATGTAGAAAGGAAGAATATATCTTGAAATTGAAAACTGTCTTCCTGTGCTATGTTCCATTGGGCAAAACCAACTCTTTGTAATAAAGCAGAATCTCAAAAATGGCAGTGTTATAGAATGTATTCTCATCCATGCTGTTCCTTTGTAATGCTAATGTTCATAAAGAGGAGGATGCCTCTTTGTTCACATCCTAAATAACATAATTCAAAGGGCAATTCATTTCCACCTGGAGTCAAAAAAGGCATTTCAAACTTAACATTTCCAAATCACTGACATCTGCTGGCACCTCTCACTGGCACTTTCCCCCAAATCTGTTCTTTCCCCAAGCTTCCCTCTCAGGGATTATACCATCATCTGCCCAAGTGCTCAAACAAAAATCCTTGGTGTCATTTTTAATTCAACTCTTGCCTTCACTGTCCCCTCCCTATTTCATCTTCAATACATTAGTTCTACCTCCAAAATATCCCCCAAACCTGTCCCCTTGTCTCCATCACCACTGGTTCCAACCCTCTTCCAAGCCACCATCAACTCTTACCTGAATTGCCTGTCACCAAAATCTCCTAACTTGTCCTTCAAATCCCACCCTCACCATCTGATAATCTATTCTTCACCTTGTAGAATGAGTGATTCTTTTGAAACTATTCTTGGGGGGTCCGTTTGATATTTTTTTAAATTAAAACAGTAACTTTATTTTATCAAATGAAGCAAATATAGTATCAATGTACATAAAGACAAAATTAGTCACCTCCCCACTTAGTCATAACTCCCCTGAAGTAACACATTTTTTCCAAAGTAACATTTTAACAGCCTGTTTTGTCTTCTTCCTCACCCATCTCCTTGTACACATGAATTTATACAAACAGTAATAGACAGATATGGATTATACTTATATTTTCTGAAAAACAATCTTAAGGTACACATTACTCAGCTTGTTAGCTTTAATTTTTAATTTTTAATGTAAATTGCATCATGTCAGATCCCTACTTAAAAACCCTTCAATGGCTTCCTATTGCATTTAGTAAATTCTTTATAAAAGAATTGCAGAGCATCTATTTAATTTGGCCTGCTGGGTAAATGTAGGGATGAGAGAATTTCTATCATATTGTGTTCAATTTCTTATTTTTTAAAATATTTATCAGACACTTACCCTGAGCCATACCTTACTAAGTGCTTTACAGTCCTTAACACATTCAGCCTCACAGTAATCCTCTGAAGATTGCACCATTGATTCCCCTGATTTAAAGCTGAGGAAACTGAGCTTTGGAGGAAGTTTGGGAGTCTGTGGATCTGTTTGACCTGAAGCCAGTCTCCTTAAGCCTTCACCTCACCCTGTATGCGTCTCATCTCCTTGGCCAGGCGGAAAGCTCCAGTGGGGAAGAGACTGTCTTATTTTTTGTGTGTTATTCATGGTACCATCATCGTTCTTTGAACTTACCTTAGTGCTAAGTATTTGCTGAAATGAGTTGACCGAGTGGCACTTAATTTTTACTTGTTTTAAGGTAGGGAAGCCTAGGGCATGTTTCAAGGTATCAAATAAGGGCCCACGTAGTTAGTAAGGATGTAAGAGAAGGCAGTATTAGCAGTGGGATCAAGGTCAACTCATTTGTAAGTTTACTGACTATCTCTTTCATTCCTAGTACCCTACAGAGACAAAGTAACCCAGAGCGAAGGGTTAACTTTAAAGAAGGATGGACAGTTTCTTCTCTGACAGCACAGGGGCAAAGAGACAAGGAGAGATGGAACCTGTGTGGAGAGGTAGAGAAAAACCTGAAATAGACAAGGGAGCTGAGAGCCTGCCCACCTCATTATCATGTCTCAGAGGAGACATTTGAGAAATATTGTCTAGACTGTCAGATTTCATCTTTGCAATTTAGTAAAAACAACACCTGCACAAGTCACCTGTTGACAGGACTTTTATTCACAGTTGAGGTCTGGGGCAGGAATTGGTTTGAATAGGTACCTGTTTAATTTGAACAATTTGGTTGTTCTGTATTGGAGTTCACTGGCAGGTCAGATACTGATAAACCAGCCAGTTCCCCAACCTCTAAAAATGATTGCTGATCTAGAAATAGAAAAAGAAGTAGATTAGAAAATGGTCTGAAAGCCAACAGTGAGAAATACTTTGTGTCAGTTTTCAGATAAGCATGACTGTGTTCGTTGGTTCCCCTGGTCATTTAGTGAAGCTGAGCTATTGCCCGTGAAGCTTTCTGTTCAGTGTCTATGGAGAATCGAGTTGAGAGCTCTGTATGGTTGAAAGAGCTAAGTAAAATGTCCATTGTCTACATGTCCCAGAATAATATGGAATGTCCAGTTTTCCACTTCACCACACAGAAAATGGGTTGGCCATAAATTACTGTTTTAGTGTCAGCAAAGAAACTTTTCATGGCCATATTTCTTTTCCTTTATACTAGATCGAGTGTTTTTTAAAAAATCTTTCACATAGTGTGTTCTTAGTTTTTTCAGTGAATGCTAGAAGCTAAGAATTGCAAAGCCTCCCTCTATTTAGCCTTAAAAAAAAAATTCCAATTTTCCTGCTGCATTTCATGAGAGTCCTAATATCCTAATCTAGTCACAGTACAATGATTTTCATGTATAGGATAAAATTGCGCCCAGAGCACCAAATTAGACTCTCTTTTTAAATGAAGTCAATGGTTAAAAAACCAATCCTCTGAATAATAAACATGTATATTTTCTATATATGTAATAACTAACATGTGTTTAACAAATTTCAATTTCTGCAGCTCTTTTAAGCATATTTTAATCAGCTATCACTACAATTCTGTGAAGTAGGTATTAACTTCCCTATTTTGCAGGTAAGAATTGGGCCTAAAAAAGAATAAGTAACTTGTCTAGGATCACATACAAGTAAGTGGTAGAAATGGAATTCACACCCATTTTTTCAGGACCTGAATCCTGTAGCTTGTCCACTCAGGGGAAGAAGGCAGTACTGATTCACTCACTCTTCATTTACTCAAACATTTATTGGTGTTACATACAAGAGAGTCCTTGCTCTGAAGGCGCATATGATCTAATGGGAGAAGAGAGTCAAGTAAACAAGAAGTGATGATGTGAGATAGTCTGTGCTTTCTTAGGGGAAATACAAGGAAGTATGGGAGCCCCCAGGAAGGGCCTATGACCCACCGGGGCAGGGAGATCTATGTGGGTGGTCAGGGAAAGCTTCCTGGAAGAGGTGATGTTTAAAGTGAGACAGAATATAAATAAGTAGGAATGTGTAGTCGGGAGTGGGGGAAAACATTCAGTGCTGAGGGAGCAGCATGGTCAAAGGCCCAGAGACAGGACAAGGCATGGTTTGGAAGGCAAATGTTAAATAGGCCAGTTTGGCAGAAATACTGAGTGTGGGGATGGGAGTCAAGAAAGAATTAAGGGAGACCTAAGCAAGCTGGGCCTTGAGACCATGTTAAGTGGAGCTCTTGAAGATTTTCAAGCTGCAGAGTAATTTTTTTGGGCTTTGCTGCTTTAAAAAGATCACTCTGGCAGGAGTGTAGAGAATGGCTTGGAGAGACGTGAGACTAGCAAAAGGAAGGACAGTTAGGAAATTGGAGCAATAAAAGAAGTGACAGATGATGGTGGCCTCACCTGAGGCCTGGTGGCCATATCTGTCCCCTGGGTAATAGTGGCAATTTCATTTGGTGAATGGAAGGTAGGACCTCAGCATTCTCTGAGGCTGGCAATGTAACTAAAGGACTCCAGGCACTTGAAACAACCCACCAACAAGCACAGAGTCCCCAGGTGCACAAATTCCACTCAGTCGGCCAGCCAGTTAACTTGTCAAAGTCTTTGAGCTGATTTATAGTTTAGCTTCTCCAGATACACAGAAACTTCCTTCTTGGTGGTATTTTCCCCTGCTCAGTCAAAAGCATGCTACTGATATGTGGTGGACATCACGGTCTCTCTGACCGGTTTTCATTTGATTGAGCTGTAGTTATCCAAGGATTAGAGAGATATTGACTCATGTCATGCCCCAAGTCTTAGATTCTCATCTGATCAAAACATTGCCAAAAACATCATCTCTTAAATGTGAAATTACTCAGTGAATAAATCATAATGTAAAGCTTTTAGGCAAGCCATGTTTAGGAAATGTAATTTAAGTAGAAGAAATTACAAAAGGGATAGGGCAAACAATTGCTAGTTTTGAGAATAATAATTTACATTCTTCTGGTACTTGGCAGTAGGATAGCAATGTGGCAAATAGAAGGGACATGCAAATTAAGGGAGTTTACTCAATTAACCAGGATGTCATTCCCTGCTGTTTGCAGAGGATAAAATCGAACCTCCTTAGAATGACCTACAAGGCCTTTCAGGATGTTTTTCCTGCCAGTCTGTTCAGTTTCATATTCTTTCGAAACACATTTCTTTTTTCCTAGAATACACTCTTCTTGCTACCTACATATCAAATTCCTGTTTCCCTCCTTGCTTAAGCAGTACTTTCTCTTTAATGGTTTTTCTGCCATCCTATCCCCACCCACTGAATTTTTACATTTCCTTCCTCTGCCTGCCCATGGTTCCTTGTCTGTGCTTTCATTTCAGCACTTGTTACACTTGTTTATTTCTGTGCCTTGAGGGATGGGACTGTCACCTTTGTATGCCCTACCATCTAGCACAAGCGTTAACATTAAGCATATGGCTGGTGCTTAATATTCTTGACAGTAGTACCAAAGGATAGTTCAAATACTGATTTCATTGGTCATAATTGGTTCTTTCTTATTCCAAGGCCACCAAGGATACGTACTCGAAGGCCGGATGGCTATAATTCATTCTTTAGGATTAGCTTGGGCATGAGCTCCTAAGCAACTAATAGTCTTAAACATTTATTGACATAAAGGGATTGTGGGATTACTGGGCTAGAGTTATGTAACTCTAGAAAAAAATAAAAGAAGCATATTATGCAACATACCCTGACAGAAATAACGCTCCATATGAGGGAATTTGCTAAAGCAGTAGGTTTCAATAATAGGGCCTGGGGCTTTGGAATTTTAACAAGGAACCATATGATTCTGATGTAGTTGGTCACAGACCACATCGTTAGAAATACTGCTATACTAAGTGTTCCTTATCTGGTTGTCCTCTCTGGGCAACTCTGAGAGACATTTAACTCAGTTCTTTTTGAAGATGAATAAAGCATTTTTTGAGAAATAGCTAACCCCACAAACTGTGTATCTTTTTACTATATATGTGCACCTACATTATACTCTCTTGTGTCTAATTCCCTCTCTTCTTCACTAAGGAGCATGTGATGATCAGTTTGTCTAATGGAAGAGTTCAGGTTCATTCTAGGCTCTCTTTTAGGTGTCCCCCTCTGCTCTTTTCCCATGGTCTGGAGCAATTCTGAAAACCCCCTGGGCATGGTGGTGGTTCCCTCTCTTGGAGGTGGAGAATATTTATTGTGTGAGCCTTGTTCTGATCCCTAGGGGAGTCTCCTGTCCATTGTTCTCCTGGGAGAGTCTCAGCAGTCCATTTTTCTCCACAGGCCTTGGTTTGGCACTCTTGGAGGATCTTCCTTTTCCATTATCATCATTGGCCCCATATCTGAAATGGGCATTGGATGATACTGCCATCTTAACATGGGGGCTTCAGGAAATTACTAGCCTGTCTACAAAACTCCGTTTCCTTACCTATAGAATGGGGAATATAAGAGTGCCTCCCTCACTATGTGGCTCGGAGCATTAATGCATACAGTCACCAGCAAAGATCTGCCATATATTAAATGCTCTCTAGTGTTAGCTGTGGTTTTTGCTAACTTTCTGATACAAATGTATGTACTAGAATGTTCTGGAAACTTCATCCTTTTGTATTTTCTTCTGTGAAGGCTGCAATTCCTCTGCTGGATTATCCTTGAGAGTACTGGAATGATGAAGAGAGATTTTAAAATTCCTTTATTGCAAAGGATCTCTTTCTGAGAGTCCCTGTTTATGCAGTGACATGACACTTGCTGTGCAGCATCATTAAGTGTCTTCCTGGTTTAGTAGTTGGGGAGATTCTGTTCATTCACTTCATGTCCTGTGCCTTTAGGGCCACAGAATCCCTCTGGGACCTGCATTTCACTGCTTGAGTCATTGTGCACAGTGCACAATACACAAAAATTTCTGAGAAATGGGAGAATTTCAGCAAATTTAGGACAAATGTGAGGAAATCAGTGGGTTAATAACACTGTGAGAGAAAATGTGTGCAGTGAAAGACATTTTCCTTTAATCCTTCTGGCTGCTGCTAATGACACCTCTGCCTTTGTCATCCTGAAGCAGGAGTTCATAATAAATAATGATGCCTAGTTCTTCCATACCAATCAAAAAGCATCAAACTGACTCCTACAAAGCATAATGGATACATACCTATGGTGTGCTAGGCATTGTACTTATCATACATCTATATATGTATAGCTATACCTATCTATATATAATCTATCTATCATTTATCTCTCTCTCTCTCTCTATCTCTCTCTCTCTCTATCATGTATCATCATCTATTTTTTAAAAACAGTTTATTGATGTATATCATTCATACATGAACATACATAAACTATAAGTGTCCAGTAAACATCATGAACTTACAAAACAAACATGCATAACATCATACAGGGTTTCCACACATCACCCCCACACAAAAACACCCTGCATTGTTGTGAAACATTGGTTAAATCATGAAAGAGCATCGTCAAAGTATTTTTACTAACTATAGTCCGTATCTTCCTCCCCTATACATTTTTTAAGGATTTATTTATTTATTTACTTTTATCCATTTTTACCCCTTCCCCCCGTTTTTGCTGTTTCTGTGTCCATTCGCTGGGCAACTCTCTGTGTCTGTTTCCTGCCCTCTCTTCTCATCCTTCTCCTCCTGTCTTCACTGGTATTCGATCCTCGGAACCTCCGATGTGGGAGAGAAGCGTCCTACTGCCTGTGCCACCTTAGTTCCTGGTTTTTTGGTGCGTCTCATCTTGGCTCTCCCTTGTGTCACTCTCCTGTTATGTCATCATTTTGCTGCATGGCTTGTGGGGCCTGATGGCTCACCTGTGCTTGGGGCCTGGGGGGCTCACTTGCTCGCGGGGCCTGGCGGTGCACCTATGCATGGGGCCTGGTGGTCCACGCACATTCTATATTTTTCTCTTTTTAATTTTTACCAGAAGATCTTGGGGATCAAACCCAGGTCCCTCCATATGGGAAACAGATGCCCATGCACCCGAGCCACATCCGTCCCTCTGCTATATCTCTTAAGGTTGACCAAAGATACCCAAAGTTACAGTCTTTTCCCATACAGGATGGTCATATAATAATTCAGGCTTAGTTTATCACCAGCATTCTAAAAACCAGACCTCGGGAGAAAAACTAGATCTGGGGACACATGCATGGTTTCTAATATAGCTAGCAAATGTTTAGCCTACCCTGATTATCACAAAATCAGGACAGCGAGAATATTCGCATGTATCATCATCATCTATTGATCTACATAAATGGGTAAGATGTGGTCCTTGCCCTCAAAGAATTCCCCATCCATTGGGGGAAAACATAGACAAATGAGCTGAAAATTCTACACAAATATATTAAATCCTCCCACAGAAACACAAACAAATGCAGTGGGGTTTCAAATAAAGGAGCAATTTAGGTCTGCCCGGGGCATTAAAATTTAGGCAAGTTGCCATCATGAATAGGCTAAACTGGCGGTCAAAGTAGAGTTTGTTTACTGCGCCCTGCATATACAGCCAAATCATGTTCACTTCAGTATCTTGGGAATTAGGCCAACTAGGTTTTTGGTTCCTTTCAGATTTGCCTGAGGCTTTATTACATTTTATAACAGCAGGATGGTCTATTACATCCATTTTGTTTTGTTTTGTTTTCTTTCTGGTCTTGTTTGTAAAGAACTGTATGTAAAAGAAAATATTCAGTTGGTTTATGTATTGGCATCTGGGCATCTCTGATCAAGGACTTTTACTTTTCAAGTGATGCTTTGAAAAACCCCAGAGGTAGATTGGCTAATGTTACCTGTCATTTACCTTTCTTTTCATCGGAAATGTAGTAATATAGATATTATTTTGGTATGCTGAATTTGACCTTTTCCAGACCAGTTGTTTCAACTGTCTGGGACAAAAGGAGTAAAACAGGCTGTAAAAAGTAGGTCAGAGGGGAAAATTACTGATGAGAAAGAAAACTTGATTCAGAAGGGAGGCAATGGAATTCACAGTGTTTTTAAAGTACTTAAGATATTGTACTCTCTCAAGACAATCTGTCTTCAACAAGCAAAAAAGAATGTCAGGAAATTGTATGGCTCTTGAAAATAGCTCTCCATCAAGAAGTGATAAAAGAGCTCTCCTAAAGCATGCACCTTACAGAGTGGGGAGCTTGGGTAATACAAAGACTATCATCTATCAAACTTTCTGAGACTTTAGCCATTATCTCAAAGTTGAGAAAAGGTAGCTCGGTGAGGAATTAAAGACAAATGTGGGCTAGGATCCTAATATCAGAAAGTAAGATAAATCTGACTCTAGTACTTAGTTAGATGGAAGCGTAAATTGGGCCTGGCTGGTCCTAGGCAGCATGGCCATACATTGCTGTGCAGGTTGTCTGGCACACACTAGTGTTGTCTTAGTTTGCCAGAGCTGCTGTGATAAATACCAGGTACTGATTGGCTCAAGAACAGGAATTTATTGCTGCATGGTTTTGAAGGCTAGAAGTCCAAAATCAAGATGTCAACATGGCCATGCTTTCTCCTGGGGTCGGTAGCATTCTGGTGATGGCAGTCCTCCAACACATAGCAATCTCTCTCTCTTCTCTGGTTTCTTCTACTTATGGCTTTTTCTGATTGATTGTGTCCAAATTTCCTCTTCTCATAAGGCCTCCAGTCATATGGAGAAGACCCACCTGATTCAATTTGGTTTCTCCTTAACTAATAATAGCATCTTCAAAAGGTCTCATTTACAAATGGGTTCACACCCACTGGAATACAGATTAAGATCTGAACATGTCTTTTGTGGAGGGCATGATTTAATCCCCAACAAGTGCCATATTGAAGAGGATATCATGCATATCAAAGACACCATAGATCTGTGCATTTATTATGACAGTTTTCTGGTAGATAGCAGTAAAGTGTCTTGTTAAAACAAATCCATATATTAGGACAATTTTCTGATAGGTGGATATAAAGTATCTCGAGGAAGGGGCTTATTTTCTCTGTATGGGCTAGCAGCAACCTGGTCCAAGGTTATAAAAATTAATGAGTTCAGACATATTCCTTAGCCTTCTTTGATGCTTGAGTCTACATTGGCAGGACTGAGTCACTGAACCCTGTTCATTCATTCATTCACTCTTTCATTCAAACAACTAGTTGGACATCTACCATATGCCAGCCACTGTTCTAAGCAGTGGAAGCAACTGAAAATAGACAAAAATTCCTGTCCTCATGGAGTTTTTGTTCCAAAGTGAACTATGAACCATGAAATTCCAGCTCCAGAAGAGTGTCCTTGGGCAATCTACCTCTCTTAACTTCACTTCATTCCTTTTTGGGGATTGAATCATGTCCCCCACAAGACATGTTCAAATCCTAATCCCTGGGCCTATGGGTGTGAACTTATTTATAAAGTGGATTTTCAAAGATCTTATTAAGATGAGACCAAAGTGAACCAGAGTAGGCCTTAATTCTACGTGGAGGGAAATTTGGGCAGGGAAGTAGAACCCAGAGAAGGAGATAGAAGCAGACAAAATCAGCATGTGGCAGAGTCAGAGACTGAAAGCCTCCACCAGGACTCTATAAAATTTGGAGAAGTCACAGCTTGCTGATACCTTAATTTTGGACTTCCAGTCTCTAAAAACATGAGACAATAAATTCCTGTTGTTTAAGTCAACCAGTGTGTGGTATTTGTTATAGTAGCCGTGGCAAATGAAGACATCCCTCTATAGAGGAAGATTAATAATATTTTCCTCATTGGGTTTGTTAGAAGAATTAAAGATAATAAATTAAAAAACTTTTATTTGGAGATTTGAACACAATAAGCATATGATTGATGACAGTAATTGTTATTATTAAAATTGTTATTATCTAAGTAGGGATAATAGCATAGGAAATCCAGTCCTGAGTCTATTCCTGGGCAGCAACATCTGATATTTGTGGTAGCTCTGAGATGGAGGGAAGGTGTTAGAATGAGGTTTTAATTTACTTGTCCTGGATTTACTTGTCTTCCCCAGTGTGTAAATCTTGTTCCCTAAACCTAGCTGAGGACGTCCCGTGTGCAGGATAAGTGAACTGAATGACTGTAGTCCATCTAGACCTCGTGACCTATGTGAGAAAAAGGACTTAGAAAGAATTAAAATCTTAATAGCCTCTGTGGGAAATGGACGTTGAAATGAGATTCATCTGAGAGGCAAGGCCATGCTTTGTTATGTTTCCACGTGTTTCCAGAAGAAATGAGTTTTATGAGAGAGATTGAATCAGGAGGTTGTTGCAGGTCAGTTCCTGGAAGGCTGACTCTGAGATGGAGATTTGCATGCAGGAAGTTTATTGGGGTGTGATCAACACCTATAGGAAGTGAAGGCAGCAGGATTGGGCAGAAAGGGAAATTAAACTGCAATACACTGAAATGGAGGACTTAACGGAATTTATAGGAGCTCTGGAGCTGGAGTGGCCATGCAAAATTGCCTGGAATTGGGCGGGGGAGCAAGCCTTTATTTTCACACATTCTCCCCCTCCCCCATCACTGACCAGTCATTGGAGTTGGGCTGTCTCTGAGGCGGGGAGTGACTTGGGTCAGGTGGTTCTCCTCAGCTGAGGGCTAGCCCCAGCTATGCAACTGAGAGCCCTCAGCTGCTCACACTCCCAGAAATTAGTGAAACAAGTGCTCCTGCCCTGGAGGGGGAGAGCCGAGAAGCATATCCACAAGAGAAGTTAAGGCACCTCTGAGTCAAATTCATTCTTAAGGGACCCTGCGGAAGATGAGGTGACAGTGCTTTCTAATCTCTTCCTCAATGTAGCACATTGTAAAGGATGATATTTGTATGGAGCACTGAGGTTAACAGATTAGGCTGCTTGTGGTCAGAGGCTCAGGTTGCCCCAGGCCCACCCGACTACCCTGAGGGCTGAGAGGATCCTGGCTTTAGCAAGCCTGTAAGTATAACCTGATTCTAAGTATACTGGTTGGAAAGTGCTGAATTAAGGTCATAAAGGTAGGTTTTGGTAGGTGCAAAATCTAGAGAAATCAAAGGTTAGTCTCCAGCTCATAGTGCCTTCACATTGAATCTTCCCACAGGGTTTTGGGACTCACACAACTTCCCTAAGGTCCAGAGATATGAATTTAATTTTTCTGGGACTGCTGGTTAACTTTGGGGTCAATAATCAGCTCATGACTAGATAGCCTGATTGAGGTGAGGTGCCTCTAAAATGCACTATTGATTCCTCTTCTCTTTCCTCTTTCTACTTAACCAAGGGGAGAGAGACAATATTGTGTACTCATTTCTTTATTCTGCACATTATAAGGTGATGAAAGCTGGACAGCTGTGCTGTGGCTCAGTCATTATCTGCTGCCGTCCATCGCAGATTCACAAGTCAATGCCCTGTTGACATTCCTATTATTAATTAACATGTCAAACATAAATGGAGTCATAGTGTTAATTCATAAAGTATATTTAAACAATGTTAAATTAGTTGTTAGCATAAAAAAAATGGAAGGTTACCAAGAAATCAAAGG
The DNA here is from genome assembly GCA_029593785.1 of Cabassous unicinctus. Classification (NCBI taxonomy): domain Eukaryota; kingdom Metazoa; phylum Chordata; class Mammalia; order Cingulata; family Chlamyphoridae; genus Cabassous; species Cabassous unicinctus. Next base: position 930 of record JAQZBX010018434.1, on the reverse strand, counting down.
CTCTAGGCACATGTGGGCCCTGATTTGTTTCCACATGGCAATAGTTGGTTCAAGCTGAGTTTTGGCCACTGTCTCAAGATGAGGGATGGGCTCTCTGGTTTGCCTCAGTCCCCACCATGTCCTAATGCCTCCCTACTAAATTGTTATATCATTTACGTTACCTGCTCGTTCCTATAGGCATATGAATTTGATACTTGATTTATATAAATTTGGGGGAGGCATCTTCAAAGACTTCTAAAGAGTGTCAAAGAAAATGGTCATAATTAGCCATTGGGATGAAATAGGTATTGTAATTTATTTGTATGGATTTTATTCTATCAGGTAGTCTAGGGCACAGTCAGAGCCATGGCGGTCTGTAAGTTGTACCCACCAGAGAAGAAGATAGCCAAGCAGCAAGTGCTGAGGGCTGGCTCTGGGAAGGGTGAAGTAGGGTTGTCCCTCCAACAAAGGTCAGCAGTGAAGACCCATGATCAGAAATGGGTTAGAAAGAGGCAGCCATTGAGAAAAGAAGGGTCAGAGAGTTCAGGAGATGAGTCAAAGGATGGGTCCTAGAAACCTAGAACAAGAAAGAGTGGGAACTTGCTTGCCTCTGGTGTCCAAGTTTCCCCAACATCAGGGTTTCTTAACACGGGGTCAATGAGCTTGAATTGAAGTTCAAAAAAACATTATTCTTGTGGGAACATGTTGGTGTGGGTGTGATGTATTTATAAAATAATACACAGTATAGTGTGGATTTAGTAAGGGGTCCGTGGTTTTCACCTGTCTGGCAAAGGGGTCCGTGAAACAAGAAAGGTTAAGAAACCCTACCCAACATCATTCTGTATCCCTTGTGCCAGCCTCTGACCACGGTTCCTAAGACATGGGCTCATCACTGACACCGGCAAGGGAATCATACAGTTGATAAATTAAAAAAAAAAAACAAAAAAAAAA
>JAQZBX010018433.1:0-34636 GCA_029593785.1 Cabassous unicinctus | reverse complement strand
ACTGGGTATATACCCAGAAGAACTGAGAGCAGTGACACGAACAGACATCTGCACACCGATGTTCATAGCAACATCATTCACCATTGCCAAAAGTTGGAAGCAACCCAGGTGTCCATCAACAGACGAATGGATAAACAAACTGTGGTCTATTCACACGATGGAATATTATGCAGCTGTAAGAAGAAATGAAGTCGTAAAGTATATGGCAACATGGATGAATCTGGAGGACATTATGCTGAGTGAAGCAAGCAGACACAAAAGGACAAATACTGTATGAATGCATTACTATGAACTAAATATATTGTGTAACATATTGTTTGATTCACACAAAAAATTTTTTTATATGTATCCATTACATTTAATGGAGAAATGTATATATTTATTCATCTGTGTTTACTTTTTAGTTTTTAATTGTTTATATTTTCGATTATTAAATGTACAAATAAAGTTAAGAAAAAAAAATACATCAGAAGGAAAAAAACAATTCATTTTCATAGGCAAGTGGGTATTTGTAAAATTAACATTAAAGACAAACTATTATTTTCAAGAAAAAAATCTGCAAAAAAAGTTAAGTATCCCTCCTCAACCAATTTTGTAGAATAAAAGTTTTTATAGGCACTAAAAACAAATCATTCTGAAATTCTTAAATTTAATGGTTTTAAGGAAAAGTGGTCAATTTGAGTTAGGCTCTTTATAAATCTCTAATAATTTTCCATGCCTGCTGCCTTTAAATACCTGGTCACAAAATACTTTTTCTCTGAAACAGAGGTAATTCATAGTAAGATTTTTAAAAAATTACTATATTTAAAGTTGAAAGCCTACCTAAAGATTAGAATACAGAACAAAGAACACAAGTTACACAGTTACTACTTGTTGCACTGGGACAATAGACATTAAACAGGTTTTCAGTTCTTTTTTATCAAAAGGGTCTCTTGTCTTATTCTACTTACTCTTCCTTGATAGCATTACCCACTTCCAGGGTTTCAAGATTATCTCTATGCCATTAAATCACTCCTGTCCACTATGCTTTTTCGTTCCATGTGCGTATTTCAATTACACATGTATCACTTGGTATTGTAGGTATCTGTCTACATGGCTGCATCTGTCTCCTGTTGATTCATACATTCCATGAGGGCAGGCACTAGATTTTCAAAGAGCCAGGTTCAGCATTATCATTGAACATATTTATGATGAAGCTTACTCCCAAATTTACATGTCTAACTTTCCTAGCATTTCTAGCCACTTGATTTTATCTTCAATGGTATAACATATCTTCCAAATGAGAGAAACCTATTATTCCTTTCCCAAGAATCACCTGAAGAGAGGGAGGCATTGTAAATCTTTTAAATGCCATCTTTTAATCTGTTCTTGCCTTATTTCCCTCTCTCCTTTATCATTTGCACTGCCCTTCTTGAAGCCTTTAACTTCAGACTGTTAAAACAACCTCCAAGTCATCAACCTGCCAATGGTACTACCCCCTAGAATTCATCCTTTGGACTACATTAATCTTCCTGGGGGACCATGTTACTGCTATGCAAATCTCCCAACGCTCTAACCTGCATATTTAATAAATTTCAAAGCCCTTCACAATCTTACTCCATTACTCATGGATTCCTAGACCATGGACTGAACCTTATGTGCCCTTGCCATTCCTCCTTTGAAATTTCATCTCACCCTTTAAGGTCTCTCGTCCATACTACCTACCTCCTTTATGAGCTTTTCTCAGCCAATAGAAACATTTATTGCTCATCTATTATGTCAGGAATCTTAAGTAGAATCAGAATCTCCTTCCTATTTCACTTATTTGTTTTCAGATAATACAAAAGTCTGTCTATATTAGAGTTTCTGTACACCTCTTTCATCTCCATCAGAGATATTTGTCCTCAATTTAAAAAGTCTTGCAGAAAGGAACTTTGCTTACAACTTTCATAGTGAACTAACCAATATAAATTTAAAATAATTATAAACAAACTTCTGCAGACTTGCTAAAAAAGTCAAATACCATATTTTTAATTAAGACTTCAATTAAACAGAATGTTTAACATTCACAGTATCCTAGTCCAACTAATTCAATCAAGTTTGTTCAGATCCTAACTGGTGAAAACTTTTGTTATCTGAAGGGGCATACAGATCTTAGGATCCTGGAGAGACACTTTCAATACCTGTTAAGGTAAAAGTATGCAAAAAGGGCTAAAAAGATGTAACCCCTAGAAAATATATTCTGCAAGACAATTTTTACTAATAGCTAGAACATGTTGGTTTTGACAATCCAGCAAGCATTTACTAAAATACAAATGTTCAAGATTCTGTGAGGAGCACAAAATTGATTAAGGCACTATCCCTCTCCCCAAGAAGCATAAGGGGAGGTGTTGGCAGAAAACCTGCACATAAATAAGAGAATGTGGTCAGCGCTGAAAATGGTTCCCAGAAGTTTCAGGTAACTGAATTTCAGCTAATGGATACTTTACAGTAATTTCCAACTGATATGATACTGAGTAAACAAGTCAAGAAAGCATACGAATATGCACTTTTTAAGGAAATACAACCCGATGCAAACTATCCTTAGGGAAATTTGCTTACATTTTAATACACATATACACATTTAAAATTAGGCAATGAGGTAAGCTTTCATCAGATGCAAAGTAATTCAAACGTGAACTGAATTTAGAAGGCCCAATACAGTTAAGTTCATAGTGGGTGTTCCCTTTGACAAAAACAGGAACACTCAGTTTTCGAAAGATCGCTGATCATGCGAGAAAAGAGGAAAAGGAGGTGGTGATCTGTTTTTCTTTCTCCACTGGTAACTTAAAGAAAAAAAAAAAGGCGGTTTCCTGGACTACTCCTTCCCTTCAAGTTCACATTTTATAAATATATGGCTCTTAAACATTCTAGGAACTAAAGATGACAACAAAAAATGGGCAAATACATTTACCTATTTAAACAGTCCAACAGAGGCACCTCCCTCAAGGGGAACTAGCAGTGCATGAAGGGCCGTGACTGGGAAAAGTGCATCCACACGCTCCCTACAGACCCTTGGCCACTCAGCACTCACTCATTCCTCTCCCTTTCGGGGGCACCCTCTCCCACGGGAAGAGACAAGCAAGTTCCTCTCCAAAGGGCTGCAGAGGCCTCCGGAAAACAGTGAGGTTTCCTGGGACCCAAAGCAAGACATTCTCCGGCCTGCAAGGAAAGGCACTGGTGACATCCAGGAAGGCCAGCGGAGCGGAGAAAAGGCGCTACGATGCTTCCTCTGGTACCGGCCCCTCAGAAGATAAGGCCGGCCCTCCGGCCTGCAGGCTGATCTCCAGGAGGCCTAGCAGCCCCGGCCCGGCCACAGTTCACTGACAGGTACCCGGTAGGGGGCCACGTCACAGGTGTCGCCCCCAGCGGGTCTTAGCAAAGCCGGGGGGTGGGGAGCGATAAGTACGGGTATGGGAAAGGCACCCGAAGGTGAGTCGCGAGGCAGCTGCAGAGCACGGCCCTCCGGCAAGCAGTCTCACCTCTAGGGTGGAGACAGTGCTGGTGAACAGGTCCTCTCCGTCTTCCAGGTCCTCGAAGTCGGTGGGCTTTCCGTCCCCCAGCGGAGGAGGATCCCTCTCGGCCGCCATCTTCGCTGGCTCATAAGACTGCGCGAGCTGGGCTCAGCTCGCCTGTCACGTGAGCGCACGGGGCGGGCTCGGGAGGCGACCTACGGACTTCCCCGCCGCCAAGCCCTCCTCTCAAGGCCTTGCCCCGCCCCTCCGAGACCCGCCCCCATCCCGTGGCGGTGCCGGGCACCTACCCACCTTGAGCCTCGCTGGGCCCCACCTCCCCTTGGCCTGCCTTCCTCCCACCTCCACGGCTAGGTTTTGGCCTGTCAAAATATGCAGCCCCTAAGGGTTGTGAAATTTTTCTTTCTAGAGTAATGAAATGGTTCTAAAATTTTCTGTGGTAATGAATACACAGCATTGTTATTATACTAAAAGCCATTGATTATACACTTTAGATTGATCGTATGGTATGTCAATATATCTCAATAAAACTGCTGAATAAATAATTGTGCAAGAATAGCCAGAAATAGCAACTATGTACAACAGGGGAAACGTAGACAGATTGAGAGGTGAAGAATTTTCTTGTTTCTTGTTTGTCTGTTTTTTGTTTATTATTATTGAAATAATGAAAAAGCTCTAATGATTGAAGTGATGAATGCACAACTATGTGATTACACCAAATACCACTGATTGTACCCTTAAAAAAAGTATGCAACCCCAAATCCATCCTTATCACTAACTTGCTGTACTGACTTTTGTAGAAGAAGCTTGGACTTTTATTACATCTCATCAGAACTATGCTGAGATTTCTGTTGGCACTACCAGTTTTAAAATCTCCTTGAGGAAGTGAAGGAGTTTGGGGACCTGTCTTTGGAGTTGAATTATACCCAGACTATGGATAAAACTGGTTATTGGTGGAAGACAGACACATTCTCTTAACTCTCTCTAGCTCTGTGCAACATAACTTTCTACCATAATGGAAATGTTTATAGCTTTGCTGTCCAATATAGTTGCCCCTGGCTACATGTGGCCAATGAGCACTTGAAATGTGTCTACTATGACTGAGGAATTAAGCTTTTCATCGTATTTAATTTTACCTGAATTAAATCTAAACAGCCACATGTGATAAGTGGCTACCTGTGGGACAGTGGAGCTTTTGATAAGGAAAGGGCCCTGAGTAATTTGTTACCTGAGTAATTTGTTATCTGATTTCAACATGAGCCACACAATATTTTTCCTCAATAAAGTAAGAGTCAGAAAGGCTAGAGAAGTGACAATTAGGAAAATCAGTGTGTGATTGGTAACAGCACCATACACAGTTCTCCATGGCAGAAGCTTCAATTTCCTCATCAGTAAATGAAAGAATGTTACTAACCCTGGTAATTGTCAGAATCAAATGAGAAAATGTGTTCAAGTATTATGAAATGTGCTATACCAATGCAAGGTATGTTCATGAAAAAATAAAAATGGCTGTACAAATAGTAGCCTTAGATTATAATTTTGCTAGAGGTAAGCAAACCAACCAACCAACCAACCAACCAACCAACAAACCCTTCACAGAGGCTGGCCTGGGAGTTAGAAGGCCTGGGTTCTACCAGCTACCTGCAGAATTTCGTCAGAGTCTCTGGATTTATTTATTTTTTTAAGTGGTTGGAACGGAAGTTTAACCTAGTCACTAAGATTTCTTCAATCCCTACATTTCTACAGTTCTACAATTATTTTCAAGAAGGATTAACCGAAATCTGGACTAATTTAAGTAAGTATAGCACAGTCATACTGTTGCCTAAGTGAATTTGGTGCATGGGCCAGTTGTCACAATCCTGCTCCCATCACTATTGCTTTCTAGAGCCATTGCTGTCTGCCTGCCTGGAAGAATCAGCTGTGGAGGCACCTTCCCTGGCCTGCTTCCCACTACCTATTGTCATTCTGGAGCCTATTATTGTCAGCAACTTGAACCTCTTATGAAAGTTCACAGTTTAACTTCAGGTGATTCTTCTCTGTATCCCTAATTTTTTCCCTGTACCTCTGTTTATTGCTTATTAGTTTCTGTCTTGTTATGGTCATGTATATTCCCAGATTATCTTTTTTATTGAACATCTGAATTAGTTGGAATATAGGTCCTGCTGCCTATAATGGATACCCATAGTAACAGTGGCTTGAAAAAATGTTGAAGTTCCTATTGTAGGACCAGGTTTCTCTTAGAGATAGTAAAGGGATGATATCTGAAAGCATATGGCAGGAATGGAATAAAGTTCAAGGAGAGGGATTTGTCCTAAAAATGAGAAGGGATATTTCTTCCTCTGAGAGTGAAGAAATAGAAGTGACAGTGTTAACGGATGGCTCTGGGTTCTGGGCTTCTAGGTTCTTGGCTTATGTTGCATAAAAGAACTTAAGGAAATGCCATAGGGTAGGCAAAGGAGTAAAGAGTTTATTAAGAAACAAGAAAACGAGAAAAGTACACGGTCTGAGGCATGGACCATGGTTGTGCTGCAGAATGAGACCCACGCCTGGGGCCCCAGGTCAGGGCTTTTTAAAACCTTTCCTCCTCCCCCTTCATAATGTTTGCTGTTTTGATTGGTTACCCTACCTGTCATTTCTCAGGGATTAATGGTGAGGCCTTTTGAGGGTATCTGGGGCTTTCCCTTGACCCTGAATGGGATTCTCATTCCAAATGAGATTCTTGTGGCTTGGCTCTAGCGGGATCCCAAAGGAGGATTCCAGGCAGGTTCTCACAACCATGGTGTCTGTCGGCCATGTTGTCTGCCAGGCCAGAGTCGTGACCCAAGACTTCCCTTTCCCTATACTAACCTGCCTCAACAGTTTATATGTTAGCTATTGCTGTATAGCAAATTATCCTAAACTTAGTGGTTAAAAACAACAACCATTTATTACTTCTTCTAAGTCTACAGGTCAGCAGGGCAGTTCTACTAATCTTTGCCAGATTTGGGTAACCTTGGTTTGGGGCTTTCTTATGTATCTAAGGTCAGTCTGTGGATTGGCTGGAGGCTGGCTGGATTAAGATAGTTTTGACTAAGACAACTCAACTTTACTCCATGTACTCTCATTCTCCAGCAGGCTACATTGGGCTTCTTTTCAAGACTATAGCAGGGTTCCAAGAAAGAAGGTGAAACAAGGTAGTGCTCTTTGAAAGCTTTGCAAAAGGAAGCCACAAGGCCCAGCCCAAGGTCAGAAAGGGAAAGATGACTACAAATTACAAGGCAAAAGATGTGGGAAAAAGGGAGGCCAATAATTAGGGCCATCAATGCCATCAGTTTACCACAGGGTGGATGCAGTTATAGACTTTTTTGTAAATATAGAAGTAGAAAATGGGAAAAGTCTACACCTGAAAGCAGTGTTTTTGTTTTCTCCTGTGGGGGAAGGAAGGTTAATTCCTAAGAGAAAAATAGGACAGTATCAGGGTGGGTGGCATGAGGAGATCAAAGAGTGTTTTCAGTAGACCCTGTGAAGAATTGGAGAGATCATTCACCAGAGACATATGAGGAATTGACCAGTGGTATTGGAAGCCTGAATGAAGTGGACATCATACATTTCTGGTGGCAAACATCCCTGTGTTTGTGTGGTTTTCTTTAACCACTTAACAAATTAGGTGTAGAAGTAGAGGTGGGTGGCTGGATTGATTCAAAGTTTGACATTTTTAGGATGAGTTTGGTGGAAGGACAAGGGGACTAAGGATTTTGAGGCCCCTCAACAAGGAGGAGCAAACAGAAATATGTCTTCCAATTACAAGGTGGGATAGCAGGTGGTGTGTATTTCAAAGAAGAAGGAATTTTTTCTCAAGACTATTAAAAAGTTATATAAAAAAATGAAAAAATTTTAAAAAAGTTATATTTTAAAAGCAGCACTTGGAACTCAAGACAAGCTATATATTTGGTGAAAAGCAACTTATTTGTCAAGACAAAGAGGATGAGGGAACTTTCTGGGAAAAACCTAATGATGTGGGAATATTTGTTTGCATAGGATTTAGGTTTCTGGGAGGTATATTGAAAAGGGTCAAGATGGAAGTCAACTATGGGTGAATGGTGTGTGGGAGGGGAAAGGAACAGGTCAGGGAGATCCTTGGGAGGCCTTATCCTTGAACACAGCTCCTGGTGAGTGAATGATATACAGGGCAGCAACTGTGAACAAATAAGATTATTATGATCTTCTTATATTGGAAAAATAATCATTTGGTTGCTTAACTAATGACCCCAAATCAACAAGCAAAAATATTCAGGATTCTTATTGAAGGATAATGAAGGACATAATAATTGTTAAAAAAAAAAAAGAGAGAGAGAGAAAGAGAGCGAATGAGAGAGAAAGCAAGTCAGCCAGCCAATAATAGTGTTCTCTTTCTCACAGGCAATAAATGCAAACAAATAAATTATCATTACTATTAAAATAGTACTGATGCCCTAATTGTTGATGTTATTAATAGCTGTGGAATGTTGATATAGCTGTGACTCCTATGTCTCAGTCCTTGAATTATAGGAGAATCCTACAGACTAAAAAAATCCTTTCAAAGTAAGTTTCTTCACTTGCATTTCTTGAACACCATAAAGGGGGAAATGTGGATCACAACAACACTTAAAACAAACAAGCAAACTGTTAGCGGATGGCTCTGGTTTCTGGGCTTCTAGGTTCTTGGCTTATGTCACATAAAAGAATGTAAGGACACACCATAGGGTAAGCAAGGGAGTAAAGAATTTATTAAGAAACAAGAAAATGAGAAAGTGCATGGTCCAAGGCATGGACTACCGGCATACTGCAGGATGAGCTGCACGGTGGGGCCCCTGGTCAGGGCTTTTTAAAGTCTTTCCTCCTCCCCATTCATAATATTTGCTGTTCTTATTGGTTGCCCCACCTGTTATTTCTCAGGGGGCCAATGGTGAGGCCTTTTGAGGATATCCAGGGCTTTCCTTTGACCCCGAACAGGATTCTCATTCCAAATTAGATTCTCGTGGCCAGGATCTTGCAGGGTCTTCCAGCAGCCTTCTTCTTGGAAGGTTTCCGGATGGGGTCTCATGGCCATGTGTCTGTTGGCCATATTGTCTGTTGGCCATGTTGTATGCTGGGCCAGCCACCTTCCCCTTTCACTATATTAACCTGCCTCAAAACCAAAAAAACCCTTATCTTTTCCCCTTCATATTTTTTCTTACTATAAAACTTCCATTGTGCTTCTCTCACTCCAAAATACCCTTGGTAAAAAACCTCACCCTATGTCTCTGAACCATGTTTTGCTTCTGTCTACCTGCTCCTGCATTTCCCTAGCCAAATGTGTCCATAGGTCCACTACGGCAGTCATGGCTGGCTTCCTGGACTTGTGACTTGTGCAGCCACGCAGGACCCTGCATAACCACATAGGACCCTGCGCTTGCTTTAATGTTCTGCTGTTGCCATCATGAAATCCTAAATAAATTTGAATAAGGGGCCCCACATTTTCATTTTGCACTAGGCCCCACAAATTATGTAGCCATTGCTGACTGTAACCTGCCAGTTGCAAGGGCACTAGAGGACAATTGGAGGATCAGGTGACTCACATCCCCTGGAGCATAAGTAGACTAGTTTGTGTTCTACTCTCACTGCTTTCTCTAGAGAATTGTGGCTTTTGTCTTCTTCACCCATAGCTCTCACTTCTCTGGGGGGAACCATGGTGAATGGTATAGATACTTATATATTAGTAAGATTTGTCCCATGACACATCCTTTTGAGGACTCAAGTTCAGACATAAATTATAACATCTGTATGTATATATGTTCACTTTTACAAGGATTAGCACCTGTAAGGAAAGGCTTAAAGCAAATTCTTAGTAGAATAGAACATTAGCAAAGAAATAAGGAAGAAAATATAAGATTTTTGATATTTCAGAGAGATATGTTTTATGAATACAGAATTCTAAGGACAGAATTATTTACCTGAGTGAAGTAAGGAAATAAGATAAAATGTTGGGTGTCAGCTAAACCAACTGGACCAAAACTAAAACTGTAACAGTTATTGCAACCTCTATATACTCCTCAACAGTTTTCAATTCTAGTCATGAACTCTGTTACCTACATCAGAGACTTTCTTGTTCTGATGAAAGATTATATCTTTCTGTCCTTCATTGCCCTTAACATGGTACCTTACACATTGGAGCCCTCAGTAGGTATTTTGTTGTTTGATTGAAAATAATAAATCTAAAAAAGAAGCAAACTCAATTCTTTTAGATCAAAGGGAGCACACTGCCAATGTGTGGGCTTGACACAGATGGGTTTTATTTGTTATGCATATTTTTAAAATTTTTTAATTCACTGGCAATATTTTAAAATCAGAAAATTTCTCATAAAAATTCAGATGTCTGGCTTCTGTTTAAAAAACTAAAAGATCTGGCAACACATGGCTCAAGCCTCTGCGGGCCTATGCTTTCCAGGTCTCCATAGTCCCCAACCCACCCTGTTGTTCCCCCATGTGAATACATTTTCCCCTGATGGGCAGAGACTGCTGATTGATTCCCAAAATCCATCCCCACTCCCATTCTTCCTTAATAATAAGCACCCAAGTTTTAGTATGGATCATGACTACCCAGAAGAAAGAAAACTTTTCCTAGGCTCCCTTATAGCTAAAGGTGACAAAGTTTTGGCCAACCCATCGGATATAAACAGAAGTGGAATGTGCAACTTCTGAGAAATGTTCTTAAAGAAGGAGGCATGCCTTTCTCCCACTTTCTCCTTCCTGCAGGTTGGAATTCAAATGTAATTGCTGGAGCTCCAGCAGCTATCTTGTACCATAAAGTGAAGTTGGCAATGGTGTAGCAATAGAGGAGAGAGGGCCTGAATCCCTGGCTTTCTGGATCTGCTGCATCAGCCCAGGGATATCTTCCTCAGGGCTTTTAGATGAGACAGAAGCAAACTTCTATCTTGTTTAAGCCAATGTTGAGGATTTCTATCACATGCAGTCAAAGCTAGTCCTAAATAATGAAATTACAAATCACCTTTCGGGAAGCAGGATTCCCCTTCTTTATCATAGCTACTATTATTGAAAGGTAAATATTATGAAAAATCATAGTCAGATTTTATCCTTTGGAAAGAAGGACATATGCAATAGATCTCACAGTTTGGGAGTGATAGGTTCACATTTCATAAATGCTAATTGATTGAGGCACCTCCATCTCAGATAATATCATGAGCTGGTGATGGATGGAGGCTCAGGGATTTCTTAATATCTATGTGCCTCAATTTCCTCATCTATAAGATGAGGATAATAAAGATTGTAGCTTCCTCAATGGCTTCTTGGGAAGATTAGATGAGATAATGCACCTAGTCAAATTTTAAAAAGTCTTAGTTCTTATATTATGGGCAGATTAGAGAGACTCATGGCAGTAAGGCATATAGAGCTGAAGACAGGCACTTTTCATTTTCTGCCCAGTCTGTTTTTCCCACTTGAAGAAGTATTAGAAAGGTGGGAGTAATAGTGAGAATGTGTTCAGCAGCCCATAAAGGAGCTTAGGATGTTATTTCAAGCCAATATATGTATGACCTATTTAAAGTTAAAGACTAAGGAGAGAATCTCAAATCTTACTGTTTTTATATCATTCTTAAATCATTGCTAAAGACTGTGAATCTGATGATTTTTGAATGGTAATTATTATTTTCTTTCAAAACACCATTATTACACAAGTTAATTCTCAAAAAAGACCTGAGATTACCAAGAAATTTAGTTGCTGGTGTTGATGTTAGCTCTTGGTTAGAACAGGAGCCGTGAAATAAGAATAACACACATCCAGAACATAGACATTTCTCTTTCCATTAATAGAACAATTTCCATACATTTGCATAACATATATTTTTAGAAACCTGTGTGCCAGCATACTAGAATCAGAGAGATTCCACCCATTTGGTAGAGATTATATAAAGTTTAAACTTTTTTTGTATTCTTTTTCTAAGCCAGTATCTAGCTCTTAAAAAATAATCTCTAGGAAAACTTAAAACTTTTAAAATATCTTCAGTGGGAAGTAAATATAGGACTTAGAAGAAATAAAGAAGATTGTGTCATTTTAAGAAAGTATTTTAAAGATGGTTTATCTTGGCAAATAGAGCGTGAATGGGAAATATTTGCATTAACAGAAAAATATTTTACATAAAGTTTGTATGTTACTTACATAGAGATAGGGTGTGGTGTAATGGAGATTTTTAAACAAGGTAACACTGATGGAAATTCCTAAGGCCCATAAAACTTGCTTAGACAATACCCCGGATATGCATCTGGGCCGGACCAATCACGCCACCATAGAATGCTCAAAAGCCTCTCCTGGTAAAGATTAACCCAAACCCCCTGAACGATGAAGCTAACTGCGAACATTAGCTTCTGTAAGATTGCTTGTTTGCGTGCTTGCTCTGCTGGATATGGATAAAACAGATATGCGTTTGAAGTGTACAATTGAAGCTGCCCATTACCCTTTCTGGCGTGAGAAAATTGTTGCTTTGTTTTAACTAATCTGGTATCTGAGCACAAGAAAAGTTGCTTAATCATGCTGACCCTGCTAAAATTCCCTATAAAAACCCACTGCGAGAAGCCGGGGTCGCTTCTCTCAATACTGCTGGAGGGGGCCCCGGCCGGCCGGAAATAAAGGTTCCTATCCAAATTACATTGTCTGGGTGCTGAGTTTCTCTCTAAATGAAGTGTTCCATTTCAGTGGCATATTTGCTCATTACTTGTAATGCCCATGAACATAAAAACATCTTATTCTTCAGTGTGTCTTTATATTAAAATTGACATTTTATCAATGAAGAAGCCACCTTTATATGTCATTTCCTTGTTCTCCACTTTTGAAGGAATATCCTAATTAAATAAATAATCTAAGCTTTCTTCTTTACATTTAATTATGATACAATATTTAATGAATAAATTATACAAAATGGCCCTAAAATGAGCTGAGAAACCATATTATAATTGATAAAGATTATACTGATTTTTCTCCAAAAAAATTTTTTTAAAGACTCAATCAAGGTGCATATTGGGGGATATTCTTATATTACAGTTGTCAGTTTGTTTTTGTGAGAATCCCCTAGGATAATCCCTTGGATGCGGCCAGGGTCCTCCAGGTAAGTACCAGTTATATGAGACTTTCTCTCTTTGATGCCAGACTTTTCCTTAAAGTAATTGAAGCCATAGCTTTTAAATATAAAACAGGCTGATGGAACTTGATTAACATAGCCGTTTAAGTTTAGGCACCAATATTCTGTTTTAAATGTAAGTAGTGTATGATTGATTTTTTTTTTTTTTTTTTTTTTATGTAAGTAGTGTGTGATCGATTTTTTAAAAAAGACTTGGCGAGTTGCTTTTGCCTGATAGCTCTTTCGCTGCATGTCTGGCTTTCCTGGATCTGACTGGGCAGGCCTGCTCTGTCAATAAGAGAACCACATCCAGCTAACTTAGAGGGAGGAGGCCCATGGTCATCTCTCTGGGACAACATAATGAAGCCAGGGAAGGGTTGGATTCCTCTAGGTTCTTGGCCATGTCGCATAAAAGAATTTAAGAACATACCAGTTTAGTTAGGCCAGTAAAAAAAATTTATTGAGAAATGGGGGAAAAGAACAGAGCTTGCTGAGAAATGGGAGAGAAGAATGGAAATACCCACCGAGATTTGATGCGGACCTCTCTAGGCAGAGAGAGCGAGATTTGACTTGTGTGGTTACATTTTAAGCTATTAATTATACCTCCCCTTGCTAATGTTCAGGGGAGGGGTCCCAGGTGTTTGCTGTTCTGATTGATTACCCCACCATCAGTTCCCCAGGGGGCCCAATGATGAGGCCCCGTGAGACTATCTGGGGCTTTTCCTTGACCCAAATGAGGTTCTAATGGCCAGGATCTCGCAGTGTCATATTTCCGGTAGGCTTCTTCTCAGGAGGTTTCTGGGCAGGGTCTCACAGCCATGTGGTCTGCCGGGCCAGCCGCCTTCCCCCTTTCACCATACCAACCTGCCTCAATACTGCAATAGTGTGGAGCCAGTTTATGCTGCCAGTGTCATGGCCATCTGCTGATACTTGTTGACCTACTTGTTGGGACAAGGTCAGATTCAATTTCCTGAAGACTTGTTGGCTATAGGAATTCCTGAGCCGATCCATCTCCACTTGCTTAGAATGGTGAGAAAAACAAACCCTTGGCGTCCCTTTTAGCTACAGGACCCCTCCCTTTCTCCCTCAGTAAGTCATGAGACTGGGAGGAGAGGAAAATCAAGTTTGTTTATGATTTTTCCACAATCCAGAGGACTGTGCCTTTGGGTAAAAGTGGACATACCAGAGCACAGATTCTCAATCTTTAGTGGGCAGGAGGATTGCCTGAAGGGCTTGATAAAATGCAGATTTCTGGATTTCAGCATTTCTGATTCAAATGGTCTGGAGTGGGCCCAATAATCTGCTTTTCAAATAAGTTTTCTGTAATAGTGATGCTAACAACATCAGAGTATATCTGTGGATCACACTTTGAGAATCACCATCTAGAGAAAAAAAGAATCTGCTATTGGCTCTGCCTATAGAATTAGAAAGTTAATTCTTAATAAACTAATAAACAGTCTATGTCTTCTTCATCTTTAAAAATGATTTTATTTACTGTCATAATATACACTGTATGAATTCTTATTGTGTTATTCAAATAGATGCTTTTTTAGTGTTCAAAACAGAAAGTTCTAGATAGAGACCTGACCTTTGCATAGTGGGAGAAAGAGCCACCCTCATAATTTTTCTCTTCCCTCATTGGCCTCTCATTTGGTAGCTTGCTCTGCCAGTGTGCCCTGAAATTTAGACAGCTACTTTCTAGTTTAAATAAAGAAGGACAAGGCATTGTTTCTAAAAGGGCTTGGTTAAAAAAAGAAAAAGAAAGAAAGAATGGAAAGAAAAAAGAAAGAAGAGGAAGAACAGAAAGAGAGAGAGAGAAAGAAATAAGAAAAAGGAAAAGGAAGCTTTAAAGATTTAAAATATATTAAAATAAGAAGATTTATTTGTAGAATGCCTGGAAGGAAATTTATTGACTTAGTAATAATAATAGTAAAAATAATAGCAGTTAACTTTTGAGTGTTTACTTGTGCCAGGTATCTGCTAAATGTTTTATGTGTTTTATCATTTAATCTTCACAAAAATCCTGTGAAGTAGGTACTAGTATAATCCCCATTAAATTTTTTATTGGAAATATATCATATATGTAACCAAATTTTAATGAAAAATGTTTAATGTATTAAGTCAAATGTATTAAATCACATATGCTGGGTACCCAGAACCATAACTATACAAACAGCTTATTGTTCCCTCATCTTGATTTTTTTACTGCTGCATTTCTGCTATTTCCTCTGCTTAGAATGCCTTTTCTAACCCTTTCCCTGATAGCTGAAATTCTACCCTTTTTCTGGTCAAACTCAAATAATACCTCCACCATGAAACTTTTTCTGATCTCACCTCATTATCTTTTGAACAAAAGATAATTTTGTTCAAAAATTATTATTGGTATGGTCAGCCAGGATTCCATTCTCAGTTTTGCCACATATTAGCCAATGGGACTTTGGACATGTAATGTCTCTGTTTCTTTACTTAAAAAATGGGACTATTAATACATTAATAAACTGAGCTATTTTATCTTGTAGATTTTATGAGTTAGTAATTTATTGAGTTTTCTGTGTGAAAGCTCAGTCTGGAAAATGTACTGTGTCATGTCTTCGCTGTACTACCCATTTTCCTTTTATGCCATTATCCTCTAGAACTACCTGAAAATAATTACTATTTTTAAAACTAATTACAAACATAATTAAGCTTAATGAGTACAATTGGAAAGTACAGAAATAGACATGCACACATACTCACCCATAATCCTGCTTCTGCAGAATAATCATATACATTCTTTCAGTCTTTTCTCTCTATCATCTATTTATCTTTCTATCGTATATCTATCAGCTATCATTTCAATTGAAATTCTTTTTTTTTTTTAAAGATTTTATTTATTTTATTTATTTAGCCCCCCCCACCCTGCTGCTTGTGCAGCTGCGTGTCTTCTCTGTGTCTGCTTATCTCCCCCTTGCTGGGAGGTCTTGCCGCATCAGGCCGCGGGGCCGCGTGAGCCGGCCTGCCCTCACAAGGAGGCGCCGGGAAGGGAACCCCGGGCCTCTCATATGGCAAACGGGGGCTCTATCCACTGAGCCACACCCGCTTCCCTCAATTGAAATTCTACTATATAGATTGTTATATAGCCTGACTGATATTTCATTTTTCAGAATATGTTGTGAACATTTTCCCATGTCAGTAGTTTTCTACAAATGAATATTTATTGGCTGTGGAGTTTTCCATCAAAAGAATTTGCTGAGATTACTTAAAGCTGAGCAGGTAGAAGGAGACGGAACCCAGCAGACGTGAGAGGTTGAATTTAGGTAGGGAAGAAACATTTCTTCCACTGTAACAGAAAGAAAAGATGTATGTAAATACAGAGTGTAAGGGATATCATAATGGATTTTGCGTTAAGATCATAATTGAGTGGGAAAGCATGCTAGGCAGTTTTACTCAAACACTTGTATGAGAAATACCAATTCCCTGTCCTAATTCTCTATCCTCACTGTTTAAGTAGCCCATCATTTGCAGATTGCTTTGTCCCTCTCCAGTAAACAAGGGCGATTAAGCATTTTATCTCTCCCTACTAATAAGGAATTTGAAAAACTGCTCTCTTTGCTTCTCAATTGAAAGTTGAAGCCCTGAGCACTTTTGTTCTGCTGTTGCCTATCAGCCATATTGTCAGGTCCCATGAATACTTCTGAGGAGAGAGGAGGGAAATTGCTTGGCTTTCTTAAGGCCATGACTCTAGAGTTCCTGTTTTCCTCCTTTACGTTTCCCCAAAGGGGAACCTCACCTTGAATCCCAGCTAGTCAGTTTTCTGTCATTACTGCCAGCCATTTTCTGGGGACTGGGCCCTTATCTACCTATTCCACATAGTTTATTTTTCAACTGTCATCCCTGGGTTTGTCTGACCTTCCACTCTCCTTATTGCAATCTCCTGCAGCTATACCTCTTATCTGATTCCCTAGAACAGACCCTCCCCTCCCTGTCCTTCCATTAGCTTCCTTTCTACCTCCCAGCTTTGTGATCTCTACAATTACTTCCAAACCACTCTAGGATGTTTTGCTAAACGGATAAGGAGACTGTGCTTAAATTGCAGGCCAAACACCCATTAGGAAAAAAGCTCCTGGGGCATAAGCTTAGAAACTCAAACCTACAAAAGCAAAGCAAAGACATGGGACACTTCAAATTACTGAAGTGTCACACTACAAACAGAAGCCACTGGGTACCACTATCAGTTTTGATTAGGAAATCTATTCAAAAGTCTTAAGAAATGTGTAGTAATATATGAAACACAGCATTCTTCAGTTGCATAAGAGATGATGATTAAAATGTTTACATTTATGCAAAATTCAATCTATTCAACTTAATGGTTTAAATAACAAAGGAATAATTTAACCTTGAGTAAGGAAGGCCTACAATAGTAAAATGTATTCACTCTCTGCTTATATAACATGCTGCATTCTGGTGAATTCTTTCTGTAGGTAGCATCTACATTGCTTATTTGACTTTGTAATTACTAGTTTTTGAATTATAAACACATGGGTTAAGCGGTCACATGGTTAAGAGGTCTGGACAATGCAATTCTTTAATGCCATTAGGTTTGCAAAATGCAACTATAAAATATCAAAATCAACCAACAGATGATGCAAAAGGTTGAACCAATTTCTATGTTTATATATGCCAAGCCCTTAACTAAGTGAACTTGTTTATTCCCTGACAAAAGGTTTATTAATTTAATTTTATTTTATTCTATTTTATTTCATTTTATTTTATTAGAAGGTCCTGGGGATTGAACCCAGGACCTCATGGGAAGCAGGCACTCAACCACTGAGCTATATCCATTCCCCAGAAGGTTTATTTTTGACACTAGAAATTTGGATAACATTGACAGCAAGGAGAATGAGGGACATAAACTCAGTTAGATAAGCAGGCAAAAGCAAGTTAATATGTACTTATCTAGGAGTCACAAGGCCCAGGGGTTTAGACCTAGGCAAGAATAGGAATTTCAAAAGAGACAAAGATCAAGTTACAACGCCAAAGGAGGATAGCCTTTGGTCTTCTCCAGTATCCAGAGATTGTGTGACATGTTTAGTAATGTTACTACTTCACCAATTAGACTTAGAAGGAAACTATGACTGATAAGATTATTTAATCAGAATCATGTAATGATTAAGTCCATGGTATAATTTTGGAGTTAAAAAAAGGAAGTACAAATTTTACTTATTAGCCATTTTCCTACACCATTTCTAGTGGGAAAGAGGAATGGGCAAAAGGCAAATGGACGCCTTAGCGATCCATTTTTGTGTTTCTAAGTGGACCTCTTGTGAGGAATGTAGAAAAGATAGCAGACTTTCTAGATTTTCTTGGAGTAACTGCTACCTCACACTCATTGCTTACTAGGTGTCTCTTAACAGATGGAACTTGGAATTTAATCCTAACTCATGTTTTTCCTTCTCCTCACTCAGTCTTGATTCCCTATCCTCAACACAAGGCAAGTTTCTCTTTCTCTTTTCTTTCTTTTTTAGAGTTAGGGTCAGGGAGAAGGGTCCCTTATGTGAATAACTTGTAATTGCCCCGACACTGCAGGTCCTTGCCCTTGTCATAAATGGGCACGGTCAGTATGTGCCTCTGTGGTTGTTCCGGATGGGGATGGCAGCAAGGTGAAGGCACCACAGATAGCTGCAATAGCAGTGACATACTTCATTTCCAATGACCACATTCAATTGGCCAGAACTAGTCACATGGCCTCACATGGTGTAAGGAGGCTGGGAAATGCAGTTTCTGTCTGGGCAGCCCCTTTCCAGGAGGTCCACCTATGGAAGAGAAGCATAATTATAGCTCTAAGGGAAAACTCACAAAAGTCTTTGCCACATGCCTCATTCTTTCCCTCCTCTCAGGCTCTCGGAGCATCCTGTGTAATCTCTTCTGGAAATGCCATTAGGCCGTGGATTGAATTGGGTCTCAGATGATTTCGCTCATTTAATGTCAACAAGCAATATTTAAATTCTGTTCTAATTAGTTGTCAAGATTTGAAAATTGAGGGATTTTACATTTTTAAAAAAAATTTTTATTTTTTTCCTGAAAAAAGTCAGATTTTCTGGTAACATTAGGCTTATGTTCCTATATGGTAACAATTGGCTAGAGCTGGATATTATCAATTTTCAAACTGGTCATGAACATTCCAGTTTGCCACAGTTCCCTCCAATAATCCCTGTTAGTCCATCTAGCTAAATTAACTTCTTTGGTTTACCTGCTTGGACACTGTTGATGTTTGAGTTTGTGATTCTGGAGCAGAGATCCAAATTATGGCTTGTCTTTCCTGAGGCTGGGAGTAGAGAAAAGTTTATTGTTTTGTCCGATTAACTCACTTGGTTTCACATATATTTCAAGATTACATAAAGATAGGAAATTTTAAAACAAAACAAAAAACAAAACAAAACCTCAAAATGTTCTCAGTAGGAAGCTGCATTGAAAAGAAAATAAAGGAGGCATACTTTACGTGAGTTCAAATGCAATATTGAAATGAAATGAATCTCCATTTCTTTTTCTTCAAGGAATGTCACCTTCTTAGTTTTCACTGTACAACTGCAATGGTCTAGATTGAGGCGCACAAGACTGTCTCCATTCCGTGGAGAAAGGCTTTTTCATATGAGGAGGGGCAACACAGGATGCCGCATTCTTGACAAAAGGAAGAAGCAAACTTACAGTTCTGCTCAATCTTGCATGAACTTTTTCTTCTCTCCCAGGCAGAAAAATATGTTTCCTTTCATGTAATTGCCTATCCATATCCTCCATCTCCAAAACAGTTGTGAAGAAGCTACACATATATTCTGTGGACTGTCATGTCCGTCAGTAGCAGGAATCCCCCACAGAGCAAGCTATAAAATGGCCCCAAAATTTTAAGTTATGGTAAATTTAACTGTTTGCCGGGGTTAAGTGGAAGAGTTCCTAACTGCCATTCATGTTTCTTCAGCTTCTCTCACTGAAGGCGCCGTGATTTCTCTGTGGGGGGTTGGGGGCCTTCTGGACACGGGCGCTTGCCAGGACAGCTAGGATAGGCCACGGTGATTTGAGTGAAAGGGCTCCCAGCAGCGACCGCACAGCAGCGTGAAGCACGGCACGCCCTTCCTCTTTCACATCCCTTTACTAATAATACACCTGGGCAAAGGGTAAAAGAAAAAAAGCTGTCATTGTTTCTCAAAAATCTGTTTATGTATACTTGGGGGCTCAAAGTGCCAAATCAAAATGGCCTGGTTTAGATGTAGAGTGCTAATGAATCATAATTTAAAATGGGAAATAGGGTCCAATTTTTGAGTCTTCATAATGGCAAGTAGCCTATGTAATTGTTTCCTTTTTTTTAATTGGTCAATGATTTGACTTATTTCTCCAAATAGATCAGTTGTTGGGAGACACATGAACAGAGCCTCACATAAAACACTACTTTTAAATCGTTAAATAAAAGTCAAATCAGAGGGTAATGAAGTAAAACAAATAACCATGTTTGAAAAAATAAGTTAAACATCCAGCTTACTTAAAAAGACCAAAATTCACCATTTTCAGAGCTATCCAGACAATTCAAGAGAATGCCATGCTAGAATGGCAATATGATTCATTCCCTCTCATTCCCAGATATGAGATGTGGTTGAAAAAAAGGATCTTGAAATCCTTCTCTGGCTGCTGAAATGCTAAGTAGTTGAATGTAACTGTGTAAAATTCTCTAACTCAGCACAAATTAGATATTCTATGACTTGGTCTTCTAAGGAACAATGGTAGGAAATAACCCATCTGTTCTCCGGAGTAGCATTTCCCTTAAAAAAGCATGTGGCTACATCCTCCTTTAACCCAAGCCTCTGCTGCCTGGGGGTTCCCAAATCCTCCATCCTTGTGGACTTATCCTCTCCTTTAATATCCAAATAACAAGGCTCAAGCCCCATCTCACTCTCTGCAATTCAGAGTCCTCTTAATAATTTCAGGGCATTTTGGGAAAGGGGGTGCCTAGCCTGCTTTGGTGTCAGCTTACACTGCTTCCTGCTTTTACAGTCTTCTGGCTAAATATTAGACTTCTGCTAAAGTCTGGAAGACAACATAGAAAAATTGCAGCACAGAATATTAGACATTCTTGTCCTAAATTTCCTTAGCTACTTTCACCATATAAAATTTCCCCTTGACAACTTTCCCTCCAGGCTCTGCCAGTCACCATATTGCTTGAGCCCCTCTCTTTTCTAGGTTACTCCATACCCCCTCCTCTGCTGCCACTAAGTCACCAGCAGCCAATATTCTTGATATATTATCTATAAAGCAGGGCTTAGATTGTCACTCATGATTATGAGAAAAGTTGTAATGGGTGTCCCTGGTTCTAGATCTCAAACTCTGGCCCAAATCTCTTGTTGATATGCAATTTCATCTAGCTGAGAACTTGCTCTGGAAAGATAATCCAAATTATGTTTGGATGAGTCCCATGATTACAATTTGAAGTAGATAGTTAAATAATTGTATTATATTTGTGATACTAAATATAAAGAATATTAGAACAATTAAGAGAATTAAATTTCACCTTATCTATAAATGTAACTTATTTGATTTATAAGACTCACTTGACTAAGGGGTACATTTGCCAGGGGCGATGGAAATGTTCTAAAATTGATTGTGGTGATGATTGCACAACTGTGAATATACTGAGAGCCATTGACTTGTACACTTTAGAGGAGTGAATTATGTACTGTTGAAAAAATAATACTTGAGTACTTGGGAAGTGTTATTTGTAAGTTGACTTATTCAATTGACTTATTGAAATATTTAAAAATAAAATAAAATATAGTACACTTATAAATTAAGTTTAAAATAGTTAAAGTCTTTACTGAGGGTTAATCTGTGCAGAATTGGTAAAAAGTGTTCTTTGTAAATCTTTGGAAATGAATAGAAATGGTGAAAGCACAACATAGTGTTTGTAACTAGCAGTGATAATATATGAATATGACAGTGGTTGAAAGGGAAAGTCTAAGGAGATGTATATTACTAGAAGGGAACCTAAAAAATGTAACATGGGACTATATAGCATAGTGAAACCTCACGTGAAATATGAGTATGGGTAATATTACATGTACAAGACTGTTTTTCTTTGACACTGAACAAATGTACGTTAATGTTACAAGATGTTAATATCAGGCAAAAATACAACCAAAGCAACTATGGGCAGTAGTGTATAATAATATATTAATCATCTTCCATTAAGGGTAAAAAAAAAAAAAGGAAATATACTAAGTGAAAGAAACTAGACAAAACGTACTACATATTTTTGACTCCATCTATATAAAATATAAGTACAAATAAATTAGAAGGATGGAAACAGAATAGCAGCTATGTAGGTCAGGAAAGGATAGAGAGATTAGAGGTGATTATTAAGGGGTAGAGTTTTTTCTTGTTTGTTTGTATTTTATTACTATCATTATTATTATTGGACTAATGAAAATGCTTTAATAATGATTGAAGTGATAAATGCACAACTATGTCATTATACCAAATACCATTGATTATACATTTTGGATGGATTGTATGGTTTATTAGTATGTATCAATAAAATTGATTTTGAAAAATATTTAAAGGCTTTAGATTAAGTTATAAAAGCTCCCTTAAAAGAGATTGTATTTGCTTAATAGAATAAAATAATAGGATTTCTAAATTATAATTAAAAGTTTAAGGGAAAAGTAGGTTTTAAATTTTAACTTTAATTAATTGGATAGTAATAAAAACGTAATACCTCACGCATACTTAGAACTCTCCAAAGGAGTGAAGAGGATGAGGTTTACACTACACAGTTTGTCATTGTCTTAGTTTGCTGGGCTGCTATGAGACAAAGTCATACAATAGTTTGACTTAAACAACATGCATTTATTATCTCACTGTCTCAATGGCCAGAAGTCCAACATCAAGGTATTGGCAGGGCTTGATTCCTCCAAGGTCAGTAGTGTTCTGATGGTGACAGGCTTGGGTCTCAGCTTGTATCTGCACTTCCAGTGTCTGAGGACTTCTGGCTGCTGGCTCCTCCCTGTGAGTTACTCTGACTTCTGACTTCCTGTTTCTTCTCTTTGAAAGGCCTCCAGTAATACGGATTAAGACCCACCCTGATTCAGTTGGCCACACCTTAACTAATAATAGCATTTTCAAAAGATCCCATTTACAAAGAAATTCACACCCATAGGAATGCGGATTAAGATGAAGGATATGCCTTTTGAGGGGGTACATACTTCCATCCACTACAGTCATTAGAGTATAAACAAGCAGTGCTGGGACAAATGTATGCTGGATTAACAAAAATTCCAGCAAAGTTGGTATGAAACAATCTAGTAGTTCTGCAATTAGAGCCAATTATATTGTTATATTTTACAAAATGTCAACTTCATTCATTTTTTTTTTCACTGTAAAATAAAGAAAAGTACCTACCTGTGATGACTGTTAGGAAGATTAAACATGTAAGTAAGATAGTACATTTATTTATTTATTTATTTCTAAAAGATTTATTTATTTATTTATTTATCCCCCCCTTGCTGCTTGTGCTTTACTGTGTCCATTCGCTGTGTGTTTCTTCCGTGTCTGCTTATCTCCCCCTTGCTGTGAGGTCTTGCTGCATCAGCCCACCGCGCCGCGCGGGCCGGCCTGCTCTCACAAGGAGGCCCCGGGAAGCGAACCTGGGGCCTCCCATATGGTAAACGGGAGCTCCATCCATTGAGCCACACCCGCTTCCCGAGATAGTACATTTAAGTCAATGACAGAGAACATTCTGTAAATGCATAGAGTGGATATGTGATTTTCATGCTGTTTTTGGCCATTTAGCAACCATTCCCCCTTCCCAAGCCTTGATTTTCTTTTTGATGAGTTACTTGTTCCCTAATGTGCAGTACACTTGATGCAACTGCATATCAAGGTACTTAGTCTCCCCTAGCCAAAGGGCAGCCAAGTAAGCCAAGCTTGACTGACCAGATCCCTACCTCCAACATCTGGGGCATTTGATTCTTGAGTGAGATGTTGCAAGAATGGAAAACATCTTCTCATCTGCAGTGTGTGCTGTGAGTCCACAGCCAAGTATTCAGTGGTGAGCCTGGGGCCATGTTGGTCAGCAGGGCTAACAGTGGGACAGATGAGCAGGACACAGAATGGAGGACAGCCAGAACAAGCTGAGACCTGCTGGGCACAGAATGGAGGACAGTCAGAACAAACTGAGACCTGCTGAGCACCTCTGCATCTGTCTGTTCTTCTATCCGACACTGACTATATCTGACAACCACTTAAAAGTAAAAGCTGCTGCCTTCCACATCTCAAGCAAGTACTTCTTTTGTCCAACTCTGCCTTGGAACAATACAAGAAGGAGGTGCTGGGAAAGAGAGTTCCTAAATGAATCAAGTTGACAACTGCACATTCCAGGAGAGTTTTTATGAAAATAAGTGGAGTGAATGTACATGAACACATCAGCACAGGATCTGATCCATAGTGTTTACTAAAAGCTTATTTATTCATAATAGTGTTCATAAATCAAAATGAATTGTGCTGATAGTATTAAGACTTGAGTTCACTGTTATAACCATTTTAAATGTGTGAATTGCTGACACACATTTTGTTAGTGTGAAAATAGATTGCTGGCTCACTGCATCTCTTCCTATGAACATTTTTTTCTGGAAACTCTTTATATGGTTTATGACAAGAAAATTGCTAATTTGGTTAAATATCAAAAGCAATAAAAATAAGTTGCACATTTCTTATATTTAAATTTATTTTCATTAGACTTCTAATTATATCTTTAGATTTAAAAATAAAATTTATCTTTAATTTTTTTTCTCATTTTCCTATCTAACTTCTGATTTATATTTTTAGCTCATGATCTGTTTCTAATGAAATACTTTCTTCAACCTAATTTCTTTCAGCTTTTCCAGCATAGATCTCATTATTTATTGAACTATGACATTTACTGTGCTCTTTTTGTCAGTACTTTTCTTACAATAGAGGTAGCTTAGTAGCTCTTACATTAGAATCTCAGTAAGTGTAATTGTATCAGAAGTGTTGTGAGAGAAAACCAAAGGCATGCTCAGTTGGGATTTTGAAGAGAAATCAATGAAAGGGCTATTTACAGAGGTATAGGCAGGATAAAGGGAAGCAGGAAGGAATGTTGAGGCACCCCAGGACTAGTAACAGTTGAAAGCTATTACTGCTCACAGGCTGAAGCACCAGGAGAAGGAACGGTATTGGTGATGGATGCTGCTGGGACCAAGCAAGAGGGGTGGCCCAACAAGTTCTGTAAAGGGGCAAGGCCACTGGTGAGGGAAGAAATACTCTTCCTTTTTCTTATCCCACCCACAGATCTCCGGCCAGTGTTTATCACTGGCCAAACCCAAATTAGCAGGCAGAGGCTAAAGATATCTGGGTAATGCAGTCTTAGTGGGCAGCTTCCCCGGGGAGTGTGTATATGGGGAGTTCATGCCCAGGTTGTATATGTTTGAGCCCCAAGCATAGGAAGCAAGAGGTACGGATGAGGTGGGGTGCTGTGGGTTGTACCTGTGAGAAGTTGGTCACTGCAGCTATGGGAGAAGAAAGAGGTGAAGCCTAGAGGGTAAGAAGTGGTACGTGGGTGGTGTCTGATACAATTCCTTAAGAGTGCTGATCATAAGTTATAGTCTCTTCCCAATTGGACTTCTGTAGGTTGTGTGAATAGAGGGGTTGTATTGGTTCTATTTATCAGAGTATACCCCTTGTGTCTTTCTAAGAAATCTTTCATTGAGTGAAAACCACAAAAAATCTCAAAAATACTTTTGTCTATTAGAATAGGGCTAGCCTTTACCTCATAAACCCATCTTTAGTAGAACAGTAGCCAATTATCAGGGAATGCAAATTTATTGTTTCATCTCTAGTTATTAAAAGAGTTTATTAACCCCTAGAGCAGAAAGGGAGAATGAAAAAAAAAAAAAAAGAAGGAGCAAGGGATAAGATTTCTCCACAACTGGTTAATAACTGAAAAATGGAAAGTTATCTTTATATAAGTTTTAGGTAAACCAGTTCTATGTCATGTGTTCATTAATCCAATATATTTTTATTGTGGTAACATATATACAATATAAAATTTTCCATTTTAACTACTTTCCAGTATACAATTCAGTAGCATTATTAAATTCACAATGTTGTGCTATCACCACCATCCCTTACCAAAATTTTTCCGTCACCCCAAATGGAGGAGTTCTTAGGTGTGAGGTAATGTGCTAGCTATATCAGGGGATACAAAGATTCCTTCGATATGGTTCTTGACTGGAGGAGTGCATAGTTTTATATAAGAGCTAACTAGCAGGAGTCCAGGAGTGACTAGTAAATGGCAATCAATAAAAGCAGCCTCCTAAGCAATAAATAGTGCCTAGTATTCAGAGGAGGAGGGTACTCTCATTGGATTTTTTCCCAAAGAATAACAGAAACACATTTACTATTATTGTGTGATTATAAGTATGGAATTTATTCTCTTATTTCCAATAGACAGTCTCATTGCTTATGGTCAGCACACACCCTTACTGGTTGGCGATTTACTCCTTGATAGCTTTCATGCAGCCTGGTAAAGGAGGCGGCCTCATTTTAGACTTTCACATGTGGGTTTCCCTAAAAATGGACACTTCAGCTTTGTCTGGTGGGAGGATTGCAGCGGACTTTCTGTGGTTTCCAAAATTTTGACTGTCCTTCCTTCTGTCATGTGTTATCCCTATAGATGAAGAGCACAGTCAGATATGACTTTGGGGCTGCTATGGCCATTCTCTTCTGAGTTGTCTGAAGATTAGGCTTTGCATTCAGATCTTGTAATAAAGTATGAGATGTTCGCAAGTATTCTCAGTACAATGTCAAGTAATTTGAGAGCTATTTCATTTTTTTTTCCCCTGCCATCACAATGACTTGCTCACATTAAGAACTTGATAAATATTTCTTGAAACAATAAATGGAGTTCTCTTTTTTCCTGTTATTGTTAATTGTTATTGTTTTGTTTTGGCCAATTTAAACCGTTCTTTTTAGTTTTATTTTCTAGGGAGGGAAGCAGAGCTGCCAGTATTGAGAAGCAGCACTAGGCTTCTGGCATGGGCTTTTGAAGGGGTGTTGTAGGGTCTGGCATCTCCCACCAGGCATGCTGGTAATCTCTTTACTTCCTGGAGAGAATGGTCAGACTGGGAGAACCTAATGGGGCAGGAGACTGAGGAGGAGCAGAGATGACTAAGAACCTGTAGCTGCCACTCCTTTGGTTCTACCATAGTGCTTTTCCTCTATCCTCTCCCTGACTGCCCACAGCTGATGGATGACTCAGTAGGGGAAGGGACTGGGTATAAGAGCTGGCCCAGTCAGGCACGGACTCCTCATCAGCCTGGCTGAGATTTTCCCAGAGTTGCTCTGCAGTTAGAGGCTCTTCCTATCCAAACCTCCTTCCGTCCCCCTCACCTAATAGGTGTCAGATCAGCATTGTGGTCGAAAGTCTCTTCCTGCGTACTCCTACTTCCTCCCACTTTATTCTCCACAGACATTTCCCCCAATACATCTTTTTCACATCTAATCCTGACTTGACTTCTGATTCTTGGAAAACACCAACTGACACAATGACCCTGGTGGAGCAGTGGTGAATAATGGAGAAGAGCAGCAAAAACACCCGCCAACCCTTTCTAGGTACTGTTTGGGACCGATACTGAGTAACAGTTCTTGCAGCTTTGGATGAATGGAGATAAAAGGGGGAGAGTGAAGAAATGGGAGTGGTCCAGTTGTATGGTAAATATCTAACAACCGGTCTTCTGGGAGAAAAAAAATAAAGCCCTGATTCATAGCATTTGCTGATTTCCATGGTGTATACATTCCCACAAAGGTCAATTTCAAGCCACCAACATAGGGTCACCGAATAGAGTTGGAGAGAGAACACCATGAACAGCTCCCAGGAGACCACAGGTGGTTCTTACCTTACAAACGCTTTTCAAGGACGTTACCTAAATGTCTTAAAAATAGGGGAATGCGAAAATAAATAATAGCTCATTCACATGCAGAGCTTTATGCAGTTACTCATGCTGTGTTTTGAAGATATTTTTATAAGAAGAAAAATGCTCATATGTTCAAGTGAATGATCTACACAAAAGCTTAAAGGGAGAGAGAAAGATTGGAAAATATAACAAAAGGTTCCTTATGATTCATTCTGAGCTATAAAATTATGGGTGATTTAAATTTTCTTCTTTTAATGTGTTTTCTAAAATGAGTTTGTGCTAGTCTTATGGGGCAAAAAGTTTCTTAAGCATAGTCACCAAAATAAAATAAAATAATAAAATAAATGTGTAGCTTCGGGTTTTTGTTTAGTTTGTTTATTGTTGCTTTTCTTGCCAAACATTAAAGGGTACAAATATTCCTCTGTGGTTTTATCCTTATTTCTTAACTGTGAACTTTACTATTTGTAGTAATTTTAATTAAAAAAAAATATAATTAAAGTTTTGATAATTCTCTTTTGTCCAAATATTTTAAGGGGAAATTTTTTTTCTATTATTTAATAGAAAAATTTAAATTCTAATAATATTTTCTATTATTTTAAAGTTTTCTACTTTAAAATTAAATTTTACTTTTGTTATGTTGGAGTAAATGAATACAGTTCAAATGAATTCTTTTTTTAAATTTATTTAGGTTTTATTTGTGGGCTAATATTTGATCAACTCTTAAAAAGTTGCCATAATAATTTTTTAACTGTATTTTATTTTCAAAGATGCACAGTTTTACATATATATAACATACACATTAAAACATTAATTGTTATTTTGAGACTTACTATAGCATATTTAATAGATATTTACAGTAAAAGATTTTTAAAAGTTCCACTAAAGTTGTACTTTTTATATCTTTACCTAAAAGTGTTTGTCTTATATATTCAGAAGTTATATAATTTGATACACAAATATTAAAAATTGTTGTATATTAATTATAGATTTTACATTTGATCATTGTAAAATTATTCTCCTTTCCCCCCTTATTGTTATTTTTTTTAAATCTCAAATTCATTTTTTTTATACTTCCATGATCATGGCTTTTAAAAATTTTTTTGCAGTTTCTTTGTTCATTTCTTACATTTTCAACATTTCTGAGTTATCTGATTAGATTAGTCTTTATTAAAAAATTATTACTTAGACACTTCTGTTAAAATAGTACACTGTTAAATGGTTGTTATTTTTCTGTCATTTTAAATTAGACTCCCTCATGGTATCTTCTCTTTTTCCTTTCTATCACTTACAGTTTATTTTTTCATTTTTAAAATCAATTTTATTGATATACATTAATAAAGCATACAATCCATCCAAAGTGTACAATCAATGATATGTGGTATAATCATAGTTATATGTTCATCACTTCAATCATTATTAGGGTATTTTCATTACTCCAATAATAATAACAATAAACAATAAACAAACAAAAAAACTCTATCCCTTAATAATTATCATTTATAATTTTAAGAAGCATGGTGTTCTAAAGATATCCATATATTGTGTCAGCCTTGAGAATTTTGTTGCTGTTTCTTTTTTCCCCTTCAATTATATTTCTTCTCTCTTTTTGGATATATGTTTAAGAAATTTAGAACTTCTGGGTCTATTCCTCACAGCTTTTAACTTTTTTTTCATATTTAGCAGTTGATTGTCATTTTGTACTGAGTTCTGTGAGAATTCCTGTGCTAGTCAGTTTCTCTCTCTCTCTCTCTCTCCTTCCCCACCCCTTAATTTTGTAGTGGTTGAATTGTGTCCCCCCAAAAGATACGTTCAAGTTCTAACACCTGGTGATGTGAATGTGACGCTATTGGAAATAAAGTCTTTGCAAATGCTATCAGGTTAAGATGAGGTCCTACTGAACTAGTTTGTCCTCTATATTAGAGAGGAGAGAGAGATTTGAGCATAGAGGCACAGAGACACACAGGAAAGAAGGCCCTGTGACCAAGGAGGCAGAGATTATATTGCTGCAGCTATAAGCCAAGGATTGCCAGCGACCACCAGAAGCTCAGAAGCAGGAAGGATTCTTCCCTAGAGCCTTAGAGGGAGCATAACCCAGCTGACAGTTTGAATTTAGACTTCCGATGTCCAGAGCTATGAGAAAACAAATTTCTGTTGTTCTAAGCCATCCAGTTTGTAGAAATTGGTTATGGCAATCCTAGGAAACTAACACAAATGACTAGATGGAGTTTAGAATGTCTGTGTCTATTAGTCTCCACAGCTCTTAACTTTTTAACTTTTCTTTATATTTACCAGTTGTTTGTAATTTTGTGCCAATTCCTGGACTAGTCAGTCACTCTCTGTTTCTATCCTCCCTCCCCACCCCTTAATTTTGTTCCAGTAACAGTTCTTCTGATATTGCTAACTCTGTTAAGTTTGGTATCTCTCTTTTTAAGATATTGGTTTCCTTCAACTATTTGGTGTTTTGGGTTTGATATTCATCTCTATATTTGAAATTCCCTATTTTATTGCCTCTGAATACCTTTTTTCTTTTCTTTTTTTCTTTAGGAGGTCCTGGGGATTGAACCCAGGACCTTGCACGTGGGAAACAGGCACTCAACCACTGAGCTACATCTGCTCCCCAGTGCTAGTTGGTTTTTTCATTTGTTTGTTTGTTTGTTTTTAGGAGGTACCGGGGATCAAACCTGGGACCTTGTACGTGGGAAGCAGGCTCTCAACCCCTTGACCTACATCCACTCCTCTCCCTTTACCTTTTGTATCACTTGCCTTCAGTGTAGGTGGGTAAGGGCCATGGTATTCTGGGAGGCAGCAGTGGCCACTAGTCTTCAGAGCTGGCCCCCAGTGAAAGATGTCTCCTGGTATGCATGAACTTGTCTATCTATTCCCCTCCCACATTGAATCTTAGCTGGCCTATAACTCTCTTAAACCAATAAGATTTGGGGCAAGTGACACCAGGCCAGTTTTAAGCCTAAGCTTAAGAAGGCCTGCCAGTTTCTGTTTTTGTGCTATATAAGAAGCCACCATATAAGAAGTCCAGCTACTCTGCTGGGGAGACCACATGGAAAGGGCCAGACCCCAAGACTAGGAGAGAGAGAAAGAGAGAGACAAAGAGACATAGAGACAGAGACAGAGAGACCCAGTTATCTTAGCATCCCTGCTGAGCTCAGTCTTCCAGACTTCCCAACCTGAGCTCTAGACATCAGAGTGAGTCATCTTGGATGGTCCTGTCCCAGCTGCCATCTGACGGCAGCTGTCTGAGAGGTTCTGCAAGATCAGCAGAAGAACTGCTTACCTGAGTCCAGTCAGACCAAAGAAACAAGTTGTTTAAGCTGTTTAATTTGGAGTAGTTTGTTATAAAGTGGCAGGTAACTGAAATATCAGGGTACGATAGCGGTTGTCCTCTGAATGAGGGGCCCTCCTGGGTATTCTCGGTTACCTAGGGCCCTGCATTCAAGTGCCTACTACTCTGATCTGGGAACAAACACCTTAAAGGGTGGCATATAGTAGGCACTCACTCTATTTTTATTGTGTTAATGAAATAAATGCTTTCAGTGAAGGAAACCGCCCAAAACATATTGTGAGTACATATTAGTATGAACCAAGAACAGTAACATGATTTTGAGGACCTCTGCTGACAATGCAGACTCTTATTGAGGAAAAAAAAAAGGAATAATTGTTTTTTTTTTCCTAAGGAAACTACACAACCTTAATTATTTCATAAATGTCCTCCTACATTCAAATCTGACAATCAAAAATATTGCTAAATATTTAATTGTAACTAACATTTCATTATAATTCAAGATCTGAGTTTTTACTTGTTTAGCAGGTGCTCTTGGCTGCCAACATAACAGCCATTCCCTCTTTCTCCACCCTTATAAAGTTCTGAACTTGTTGAAGTGTCTTTCTCCTCCGCCTGGCCATGTACTCTAGGAGATGCGTGAGGTAAACCTGATTTGTCTAAGCCATTCGTGGTGGTGCCATCCCCATTGCCACTGATTGGTGTAGGAATGGACATGTGACACAATTCTGGCCGATGAGACTTGAGGAGAAAACTGCTGTGTGTGTGTGTGTGTGTGTGTGTGTGTACATGAGGAATTGCTTCTGGGAAAGGTTTTCCTTCATCTGAAAAAGAAATGCAGAGATGGAAAGAACATTGAAAACATCATTGAGTTGCTGAATTTACTAATCCTGGATCCACCATAA
The DNA here is from genome assembly GCA_029593785.1 of Cabassous unicinctus. Classification (NCBI taxonomy): domain Eukaryota; kingdom Metazoa; phylum Chordata; class Mammalia; order Cingulata; family Chlamyphoridae; genus Cabassous; species Cabassous unicinctus. The sequence continues at coordinate 2,866 of JAQZBX010018433.1, read as the reverse complement.
CTCATGACTTCTTATCATGTGAAATAATCAGTTTTCCTTATTATTTCCACCAGATGAAAGCATTCTGATCAATAAAAAGTACCACTGGCATAATTTAAAATATTTTGGAATCTTTGCATAAGCCACGGGTATAGTATACTTATATTCATTTGATAATCCTTAGAGCATGAGTTTAAATGACAATTGAAGTATGTAGCTATATATTTAGCATATATGGCATGGAGTTGTTTAAAGCATTTCTAAAACACTTATGATGTGCCAGGCATTAGCCTCAGCTTTGAGAACCCAAAGGAAAATAAAAGATGGCCCTTTCCCTTTGGGAGAAAAATATGTGCTTTGTTTCACAATAATTTTTATTTTTATGATATGTTTCTAGGAATTTTCATTCATGAGCTTTGCTTAATATCTTTGTGCTATTTCTTTCTTTCTTTAATATTTTTATGGATCATAAGGAAATTATATTATTTTTAAAAACAATAGAAAGAGAACTAATAGTATGTGTGAAAAAACTCAAGGACAAATTCTTATTTATGAAAACTGCCTTGTATACATATATTTTTTTCTGTAATTCTGCACTAGAATTCTACTTTTGTAGAGGCCAAAAGAGGCATATTGTTTTGGATTCATAGCTAATCTCACTAGAGAGGTAAACTTTTATATTAATGTCCTAATAAATTTTCTTCCACATATTTTATGAGAAAGGTGAAATATTGTAATATTTTTTGATAGATAATCAATAAGGTAGGCATTTAGTTTTACTGCTTTCTGGGTTATTACGTTGTTGAGTGAAAGCAATATAGCTAGTTAAAGGAGGTATCCATTTAATAAAAGGCATGTAGAATGCTAATTGGTCTTTAAGATATATGCCATGTTCTTAGTTGCCCTGTCTGGTTTCTTTAGCTTGACATTTAAAAAATTAAGTTCCAAAGTTCCCAGGCAACTCTCTCCTTCCTTTATTGATCTTTCTTTATACCTGTCACTGGCCAATATTTAAACATGCACATACATCATGTATATGAAGTTACAGGGCTAAAAGAGTAATATAACAAGTCATAAGGCAGGCCAGTAAGATCCTGGTTAAAACCCTCTTTATATGAGGGAATTTTCCAGTGGACAATGCTGTACTGTGTAGCCCAGCTCTTGTATTTGTGGCTGGCAGCACTTGACCACAAGGCAGGCTGTAGTAGGAACTGAGTGTCTTATTGCCCTGAAAGTCTTATGCACCATCCCCATGCCTCCCACCCAGGGGGCTGGGTTTGCACATTCGAGTCAGCATACTGATTGACCAAAAATATTCCAGAGGTCTTTCAGGGTCTTACCCTTCAATCCTGCTCCGTGTGGAAGATTCTTGTCTTTCAGACTGGTTCCTGTTCCAGAGATTGTCTGAGGATTCATTGCAGTCATTACAGTAAAAACTGTGATCACACTACAGATATGACTGATCTTCCCCTTGTTCTGCCCATTTGTTTTGAGATAGGTTAGTAAAACTCACAAATGTTTTGTACATGCATTGTACATGCCAAGTAATTTGTGAAATGTGCTCTAGGGCATAAAAAGCAAAGTATCAAACCCAGGGAGTGTGCCTATAGCTTCCATGTGCCATCCCAGGTTCACGCCACACTCTTCTGCAACCTGCCATCTGCTCTAGGAAGCTGACCGGTAGGGATTCAACAAATTCCTATGGTCTCTGGTATGGTAGAAGATTTTTTTTTTTGGGTGGGGAGCGTAATGAAAATGCTCTAATATTGATTGAATTGATGAATGCCGTTGATTGTACACTTTAGATAAATTGTATGAACAACAAAAAAATACACCAAATGTAAGACATAGACTATAGTTGTAGTAACACTTTGATGATGCTCTTTCATAATTTGTTACAAATGTTTCAAAACAATGCAAGGTATTGGTGGTGGGGTGGTGAATGGGAGCCCTATATGATGTTATGCATGTTTGTTTTGTAAGTTTACACTTTTACTATACACTTATTGTTTCTGTATGATCATGTGTGAATGATACACTTCAATAGCTTGTTTTTTTTTTACTTTATTTTGTACATTTAATTGAAAATATAAACAATTAAAAACTAAAAAATAAACACAGATGAATAAATATATACATTTTTCAATTAAATGTAATGGATACATATAAAATTTTTTTTTAATCAAACAATATGTTACACAATATATTTGGTTCATAGTAACACATTCATACAGTATTTGTCCTTTTGTGTCTGGCTTGCTTTGCTCAACATAATGTCCTCCAGGTTCATCCATGTTGTCATATGCTTTACGACTTCATTTCTTCTTACAGCTGCATAATATTCCATCGTGTGACTAGACCACAGTTTGTTTATCCATTCGTCTGTTGATGGACACCTGGGTTGTTTCCAACTTTTGGCAATGATGAATAATGTTGTTATGAACATCGGTGTGCAGATGTCTGTGTCACGGTTCTCATTTCTTCCGGGTATATACCCAATAGTGGTATTGCAGGGTCACGTGGCAAGTTTATATTCAACTTCTTTAGGAACTGCCAAACAGTCCTCCATAGTGGCTGTACCATTCTGCATTCCTACCAACAGTGAAGAAGTATTCCTGCCTCTCCACATCCTCTCCAACACTTGTAGTTCTCTGTCTTTTTAATAGTGACCATTCTGATAGGTGTGAAATGATATCTCATTGAAGTTTTGATTTGCATTTCCCTAATCATGAGTGATGTTGAGCATTTCTTCATGTGTTTTTTTGCCATTTGTATTTCTTTTTTGGAGAAATGTCTATTCAAGTCTTTCGCCCATTTTTAAATTGGGCCATTTGCCTTTTTATTGTTGAGTTGTAACATCTCTTTATATATCCTGGATATTAAACCC
>JAQZBX010018432.1:0-34605 GCA_029593785.1 Cabassous unicinctus | reverse complement strand
CAGTGCTTTACACAGGTCACCAAACTGGCCATCTGAGGGAAGCCACAGGTGACAAGGCCTAGACTCCAGCAGGTTGCAGCAGCTTCCTCCTTGTCTAGTCTCCCAGAAGGGTCATTGCCACTGCTTTTCTTCAGGACATACTCACCTTCTCACGGGATGCTTAGGAATTTAGCAGGGAAGCTCATTGGGAAGCAGAGAGAGGTATGTGCCTCTCCATAGGCCACCATCCTCTACCTTACCTCTGCAAGAGTCAAGGAGCCATGGTCACTCAGGAACCCAGAGCCACATAGGACTGACACCTTCGATGTTTTGGTCGTGGGTGCTGAGGTGTGTCCATTTGCCTCCTCAGGGCCTAGGGGCTGATGGAGTGTTTTCTGCTGAGGAGGTTGCTCACTGCTGAGACCCTCTTGAGGTATTGCTGAAGGGCGCCGCCCAGCCCAAGGTTATGTTCTCCCTGGAGAAAGCCCACGTCCAGTGACTGATCAACAGAGACGATACAAAGGCTCAGTCCTCTTGCCCTAATTCGGAGTGTTTCTGAAGGGCCACCCCAGCTTCAGATTCCCCTGTGGGATCAGCTGAGGCCTCTGTCACAATTCTTCCTCTGTCCATCCTGGTCTCCTTATGTGTGAGGCTGGTCCTGAGAGGGCTGTTCAGTAAACCCCCTGCCTGCACATGCCCATCTCAGCATCTGTCTCCAGGGCACCCAACCTAGGTAGGCACCTTTGGGTCACCTCCATTCCACCACCAGAATGGGGACAGGGCATGGGGGAGCACAGCGGGAGGGGATGCACACCACTTCCTCCCAACTCCCATTGGTTAAGACTCAACCAACTGGCCATTCTAACTTTCTAGGGAGGCTAGGAAATGCAGGTTAGTGTGTCCCCTGGAAATTGGTGAGCATTCAGATGTCTTTGACCCTTGCAACCCCTTACCTTCTTGACACACACACACACACACCCCAGGGGAAACACATCAGAAGCACGTGAAAAACTAAAATCTGAGGCCATTCTGTCCCCATCTCAGTGGAAAAAAAGACCCACTTTGTCAGCACCGATCCCCAGACTGTGCATTAAATCACAGATACTATTTCTACCTTCAGAAAAAGTTTGTTTTTCTCTGAAGGACTTTGGGGGCTACAAAAAGTCGTTAGCAGAGTTGCCATTCAACCATAAATTCCTAGCACCAAAGGGAGCACTAAGGCCTGCTCATTTCTGACGATGGCTAGTGCAACCCCTAGCTGGACACACAAAGAAAGGAGGGCTTTGCCACCAGTTTCCTGGTCCTTCTGGATGAGGGGCAGCCCCAGGAGGAGAATGTGGGCTGCCTGGGGCACCTGGACACCAGCAGCAGGAAAAGCAGCCAGGGAGCTGACAACAGGGCAGGCCAACAATGTTCATAGACCTGGGAATCCAGCAGGCTTTATTGCATGTGGTAGTTTGAAGTTTTTATGGATCCCAGAAAGTCATGTTCTTTGAGCTAATCCATTCTTGTGGGTGTGAACCTACTGTAGGTGGGACATTTTGATTAGATTACTTCAGTAGGGCATGACCCAGGGTGGGTCTTAATCCTCTTACTGGAGTCCTTTATAAATGTGGTGAATATGGAGAGAAACCCACAGAAGCACAGAGAGAAAGCCACAGGAACAAAGAGAAACACAGAGGAAGCCAGAAGCTGAAAGCAATGAAAGGAAGAGAAAGGAGAGACAGCAGATGCCACCATGTGCCTTGTCATTTGAGAGAGGAGTCCAGGATCACCAGCAGCTGATCTTTGGGGAGAAAACATGAACTGATAAAACCTTGACTTGGACACTCACATCATCTAGGAGGCTTGTGGTGGCAGGTAAAAGAAAACTTAACTCAAATTGGCCGACTGAAGGGAGTTTGCTGGATTCATGTGAATGAAAAAGTCTCTCAGGACAACTTCACTTAAGGGAGAAAAATAGCTGTAGTAATCCCAGGCCTCACCTCTGCATACAGCACAGTTCACAGGAAGACACAGATGTGCCCAAGAATTCGTGGTGACAAGTTGGGACAATTCCTCTGATTGGGCCCTCTGGTCTCATGTTCATGCTTGAGCCAATCGAGTGGCCAATGATATGGAATGTGATAACCAACCTGTCTTAATTAACGAGGGCTGCTATAACAAATATACACAAGTTGGTTGGCCTAAACAATGGGAATTTATTGGTTCACATTTTTGGAGGCTAGAAGTCCAAAATCAAGGTGTCATCAGAGCCATGCTCTCTCCAAAGTCTGTAGCATTCTGGTGATGGCTTGCCAGCAGTCCTCCATCACATCTCCCTTCCCGTGGCTTCTACTGACTGAAAATTTCCTTTGTTTATAAGGACTCCAGTCAGACCTTGATTAAGGCCCACCCTAATTCAGTTTGTATTCAAAGATCCTATTTACAAAGGAGTTCACACCCACAGGACAGGGGTTAGGACTTGAACATGTCTTTGTGGGGGTCATTGAGAAGGGGCTCATTGCCATGGACATGCATGGGTAAACCAATGGAAATCTGGAGCTCTTGGGGTACAAGGGGTTAAAATATGTGGGAAGCTGCCAACAGAAGCCCATTACAGATTTCCATCTTTGGTCCCCCTGAGACTGTCACTTCCACTGTCAAGCATGAAGGGCAATAGTAAGGGCTGCATGCTAGAGCAAGTAAGACAAGATGATGAGTAAAACATACTTTGTAAAGTTTAAAGCTCTACATCAATGGCTATTTACCTTATTCAGGTTACAGACTCTATTGGGATTCTGATAAACCCATAAACACTCATTCCAGGAAAAAAAAAACAAATACACAACTCTTAAGTGTAATATCTGAAGCCCTTCACGTGCCCTGCCCAGTCAAGCACTACTCTGCAGCCATCCTTTCCAAAGGAGTTGAAATCTCCTTGATGTTTACTATGTCTTAGGCACAGGCCAGGGTTATTTATAAATACAACTTCATTTAATCCTGAAGACAACCCTGTGAAGATATCATGCTCATTGTAACAGGCTCAAAGAGGTTAAGTGACTTGAACAAGGTCACACAGCTAGTGAGTGATGGCACCAAGGCTAGAGCCCAGGGCTTCTGATTCCAAGTTCAACATATTCTCATGTTGCCTCCCTTGGAATGCCTTTCCTTCTCCCCTTCCTCAACACTATCTTGACCTTCAAGCTCAGGGTCCCCTCTCCTGGGAAGCCACATGGTGACACCTAATTATTTCCCATCTTACATGAATTATGTTTTCACATGGCTGCATCCTGCTCCACCAGAGAGATGGGAAGGCCCCTATAGGCAAAGCCTTGGTCAATTTCATCTCCTGCCAGGCCTACCTCATAGAGGGGTCTGTAGGATCATAGGATCAGCCTCAGATGCTGGATGAGCTTCTGCCTCTCTGGGAAAGGCCAACCAAAGATTCTCCTCCTCCTTTTGGCTTCACCATCATCAGCAGGGGTGCAGCACCCACAAGTCCCCTAAAATAGTTGGAGGTACAGCATCCACCAAAGTCAGAGGGTGGAATGTACAACCTAGTGGTTCTAGAGACTCATGTTGGCATTGGGTGTAGGTTTTTATCCTCTTCCCCTGTGGCCTTTCAGGAGATTTTGCCATATACCTGATGTGGTGGTTTGAAGCTGTAGGTACCCCTGAAAAACATGTTTTTAAATCTAATCCATTCCTGTCGATGAGGACCCATTGAAAGAAGGACCTTTAGAAGAAGTTATTTCAGTTAAGGTATGTCCCACCTCATTCAGGACGGGTCTAATCCTATTAGTGGAGTCCTTTATAAGCAGAATAAATTCAGACAGAAAGAGAGAGAAAGTCACAGAAACAAGAAGCTGAAAATATGGAAACCCAAAGGAGAAGGGAGAGACCAGCAGATCCTGCTATGAGCCTTGCCATGTGGCGAGGAGCCCAGGATCACGGGCAACCAGTCTTCAGGATGAAAGTATAATCTTAATGGTGCCTTGATTTGGACATTCCCATGGCCTCAAAACTTTGTAAGCTAATAATTTCCCATTGTTTAAGCCAAACAATTTCATGGAATTTGCTTTAAGCAGCCTAGGAACCTGGACTCACTGTGCATCTCTATTCTTACCCCATTGGAATACCTTTCCTTTGAAGAGAACTGGCAATGAATCTTGTCTTCACTTGAGTGTTCAGAAACATCCCTACCAATGTCAGCCACCACCACTGAGCAACTGCCTTGAGTCAGTCTCAAACTTGCTCTCATTGCATTCTCACAACTACCCATAGAGAGAAGACCGTTTCCATCTAATAGTGAGGGCATCAAAGGCTCCCCCTAGTCACACGCTGGTGAGGACTGAACTTGGGTCCATCAGGCTCCAGAGCCTGTGCTGGCTGTGACACTTCACTGCTCTGTTCGCCATCCATCCATGTGCACAGCTGGGATCTGTCTTTAAACTGTGGTTCTTCCTGTCTTGCATCTCTGCTGGTGTCATTGCTGATGATCAAGGGCTGTGTGTGTCCTGAGGACCAGGAGACATCTACCCTGCCCAGCCAGCATGGGTCGCACACCACAGCTTAACAGTGTGGCTACTGCTACTAACTATGATGGTCACAAAGCCTCCCTTCTGTGACCTCAACCTCAATCATTGTTGCTACCATATAGCCCAGCCCTAATAAAGGACTGTCTGGTCTTGTCCTCTTATCAACCACTCATGCTGTGCTTCATCATTGACAGCCTGGTGATGCCACCTAACCCTTTACTTGTCAATTCCATGGGAGCAGGGACTGTCATTCTCACCTTGTATCAGTCTGCCAAAGGGGTGCCAATGCAAAGTACCATAAATCTGTTGGCTTTTATAAAGGATATTTGGGGTAAAACCTTATAGTCCCAAGGCCTTGGAAAGTCCAACTCAAGGCACCATAAGAGGTACTTTCTCACCAAAATTAGCTGCCATTTGTTGAAGCAAGATGACGGGCAAGCTCTGCAAGGTTTCAGCCTTCCCCTCTGTGCTTTCTTTCTCAGGCTCACCTGCTCTGCTTCTTCCCAATTTCAGCTCTTCTATATGTCTCATCAGTCCCACTCTCTTCCCAAGGTCAGCTGTAAACTATCAGGCAGAATGACTCATCTCTCCCCTGGGCATCAATTGTTTGAGCCTTCTCCTTTCTGTCACATGGCAGGATCAAAAATGACAAAGTTGTCTCTCTCTGTGTGTATCTGTGTGAGTGTCCGTTTATATCAGACCCACCAAGGGTCATGCCTGAGTCACACCTTACTGACATGGTCAAATCAAAAAGCCTTCCGAGCAATCTTAACAGGTATTCTAATCAAAGGCCCCTCACTGAATTTAATATAATCACAGGGTCTCAATCCAGTGGAATAGATTAGTTTACAAACAATCTTTCTCTTTTTGGTATTCATAAACAATCTCAAACTGCAACATACCTCTTATGTCTACCTTTGACCATTCAGAACTGTGGCAAATTGAACCATGCACCCCAACAGAAGTCACGTTCTTAAACTTAATCTGCATTCTTGTGGGTATAATCCCATTTGTATATAGGACCCTTTGAAGATGGATTATCAGTTAAGGTGTGGACTTTGTGAACAGATCTTCTAAAATGCTATTAGACGTGGCTGAACTGAATCCTGCCAGGTCGTATTTCATATTACTGGGGCTCTTATAAAAAGAAGCCAAAAGACTAGAAGCCAGAAGTCAGAGAAAGCCACAAGGAGAGGAGCCAAAATCCCGAAGTCACTGGAAACCAGAAGTGTATACCCAGGGAGAGATAGGTCATGAGGTGATGGGGGGCAGAGGGGCAAGCCAAGGAACTCTACGGATTGCAGCAAGCCAGAGCCAGAATGCTACACACTCCTGGGTCAAAGTACAGCCTCAATGATGCCTTGACTTCGGACTTCTGGCATCTCAAACCATGAGCCAATAAATTCCTGTTTTTAAGCCAACCTACTGTGGTGTATTTGTCATAGCAGCCCTGACAGACTAAGACAAGAACACTTACCAGTTGTTCTTTTGAGGAGCAGAGGAGAATGCAACTGCAAAATAGCAACACAAGGCCTTTCTGTACATGGGCACCCTCCGAGCTCAGCCTGCTCCTCTCTGGCCCACCTTCACACCACACAGAAGGCAAGATGATGCTTAGCAGACAAGCCCAGGGCCTCTTCCGCTGTCTCTCATACTTTCTCTGGTTGCTGGGTGAACTGCAGAAATCCTTCCCAGCCAAGCAGAGACATCCTGACGCTCTGCAGCCCTTTCTAACCATCAAATCATCTAATCACCAAACGCCTGAGGCTGGCGGGTTCCAGGGTTTGTCAGCAGTAGGCCTGCTTAATTATCAGTGGGCAAAGCTGGGCCCAGCAGGCCCATGCATTCCATGGCCCATAGGGAGGAAGCCAGCCAGGATCTGTTAATAAAGACAGAATCTTCAGCCCAGCAGGAGTCAGACTGGCAGAGTTCAGAACTCCAGAGCCTATTGCACAAAACACCATTTTCCCTTGAAATTGAATTAGCATCTTAAATTTTTCTTCTTGGTACTCTAAAGTCTCTTACCTCCTCCTGTGGGCTCCCTTTCCCCACCCAAGACCACAAAGCATGCTTCTGATTAACAGCTGGCTGCCAGGTGCTACCCTGAAAAGGTTTTCTTTCCTTGAAGTTCATAAATATGCCAATCAAAACCAACCCAGAAGCAAACTGGAGAGGGCTCCTACTAGCAGAAGATGGGACAACTGGAGCATCAAAGAGAATAACCACCCTAATGGCTGAAACTTATTAAATATATAATATCCATGAGTTTAAAAACATCCATGACTGGATGTGGGGTATATGGAAACTCTGTCTCCTAACTTTGCAACTTTTCAGTGATCTAAAACTATTTGAAGATAAAAACTTTGTTTAAAAAAAGAAAAAAAATGGAAATATATATATATACAGCAAAATATAAAATTATGTGTTAAAATGACAGTAGATATTCAACTTTAAGATAGAACATTTTCCTAGGGAGGAATACAGAGCTAAGGGATGAAGCCACAGTGCCTAATCCATATTCATTCATTTATTCATTCATTCATTTATTCATACATGCAAAAATGTTAACTGAGTAGCTGCTACATGTCAGTCACTATTCTAGGGGATCAGATACATCTGTAGTTAAAAAAAATTAAAAGACAGACAAGACTACCTTCTGTTGTATGTAAACAATTATGTTTGTGTGTATCTGAACCAATATGGCTAGATATTTACCAAACGCATGCATACCTTGATGTTTGGTACCTGTGTATTTTACATGGTGTTTTAGTTTGCCAAAGGCTACCAATGCAAAGTACCAGAAATGTGTTGGCTTTTATAAGGAAATTTATTTGAGGGTAAAAGCTTACAGTTTTGAGGCCATGAAATGTCCAAATCAAGGTATCAGCAGAGATGCTTTCTCACCAAAGGAAGCTGCTATTGATCCTGGCAAGTTGCCACATGACAAAGCAAGATGGCCACCATCTCTTCCCAGATCTTTGCCTTCCCCTTCAGAATCTACCATCTCCTGGAGCTCAGCCATGGGCTTGTCTCTTGCCGGGCCTCCTCTCTCAGTCTCTTGGGGCTTCTCTGCCTTTCTGCAACTGTGGGCAAACCTGGAATCCTTTCTCTCACATGGCGGAATCAAATATGGCAGAGCTCCCTTTTCCTCTCTGTGTCTCCATTTATATCAGACCCAGCAAGAGGGCAGAGACTCAACCTGAGTCATATCTCTCTGATGTAGCCCAATCAAAAGGGTCTCACATCCACAGGAATGAATTAGTTCAGAAACATAATCTTTCTCTTTTGGGGATTCATGAAAGAATTTCAAACTCATATATGGCTTTTAAAAACTTTGTGAGACATGATCTACCAAGATTGTCTCATTTAATCATCATCAACTTTGTAAACCAAATTTTAATCCCAGAAGAATCACTAAGGTTTTCAGAGGTTATGCAAATTGATGCTAATAAGCAGTGGAACTTAAAATTAATATTATCTGCTGCCTCAACATATGAAACCAGGAGGGCCTTGAATGGCCTAACCATAATTTCCCTTTCCCATTCTGCTTCTGCAAATAAGGTCCCTTAGCCAAACAACCCTCCATATCAAATGGGCCAAATGCAATCTCTGCAGTAGTGGGTTCAGTTCCCTGCCAGCCCACAGAATTATTCAAATAAGCCTATCACATTCCCCCATAGGAACCAGGGGGGACCTCACCCTCTTGTTAGTACAAAGCCTATCTCTCACTGACCCTGGTTGTTCACTCAGTTTCCACTTATATCTGCTGTGTGGCCCTGCACAAGGCATGTGGCATCCTTTTTTCCCAGGCTGTGAGTGTAGGTGACAAATAAACCATTGCCAATCTCATCTGTCCATTGTCAAGTGTCATGTGTTCAGCCCATAGTGCTAGTTGAGGATCCTTCTTTCACCAATGGAGTGAAGCATAGACAATTGAAATACCTAACTTTGTCGATGTCTGGATGTGTAATTTCCAGTGATGTGTGGGAAGGAGAGTGCCAACCGTAGCTCTGTAACTTGCTCCGCCTTCCTTGAGAACATGAGAGGCACTGTCAGCTTTGACTAGATTTCCTTGTAAACACTTTGATGGGATTTCACAGCAGAGAGATTACCAAGAAAGTCCTTATAGAAGAATATTTTTAGCAGGCTGTATCTGGTCTGTCTAGATTGTATAATATAAATAAACCTGGAGTTATTTACGGGGCACCTCTGGCCAAAGAATGAAATTCAACCTAAATGAATAATGAAATATAAACACTAAGAAGCCCAGAATCTAAGTTACTTTCTTTTTGCTAACTTGTACCGCACATATCATTAGATCTCATCTGTTACTCTGAAACCTAACATGCCCTGATGCAGTAAAAGGGAATTATTTTGGAAGCTGCATTTGGTGGCTCAGATCCCTTGAAAAGACTGCATTTGTGCTTACTGTTTGCTTGTATCTTCCTCCTAACAATTAGTAAACTTTGGTGTTGTTTAAGGTTTTAAAAATCTATAAGATTGTGGAACGGGTGTAGCTCAGTTGATTGAGCACCTGGTTTAGCATGTATGGGATCCTGGTGCCTCCTTAAAAAAATCTATGAGTTTATAATACTTATAAAAAATGACCATTAGTTCCCTTAAGAGGCTGCTAGGGCAGCAGCTCAGTTTTCTACAACTTTATAAATAAAGGAAATAAGCAAGCATTTTCTGTCTTCCCTGCACAAATTATATTTTTGAGTGACTAATTTTTGATAAAGGACATCTTTTTTTATAAAGGAGCTCCAACTAATAAATGCAAAAGGATTGATAGAATTTTAAAAGCACCATTTGCAACTCCTAATGAAATAATGGATATAGGTGATGACTATCAATGGGTGCTGAAATCATAAGGTGAAAAGTTGATAAAGAGTATTATGAAAGATGGTTCAGGCTGACAGGATGAGTCCACGAAGCCACCCATCAGTAAAGGCAGAACAACCAGACACCACGTACCTCCTGACAGGGTGCCATAGAAAGTGCCCAAAGTGGAGGGAAACTGAACCAAATTGAGCCTCTTGATCTAACTGCAAGTTTACAAGAAATATGAGAGCTGGAATAACATCTTTAAAAGCAGGATGAAATGAAACAAGCCAAATCCTGAGGATGGAAGTCCTACAGGACAAATGAGCAGGTTTCTTTACCAAAAAAGGAGGAGGGCATGAAAAAGGAGCAGGGAAGATTAAGATACATAAGAGATATTTCAACAAAATGCAACAAGTGGACCGTATCTGGGTCCTGATTCAAGCTAATCAGCTGTAAGAAGACATTGTTGAGACAATTGGGGAAACCCTGAACACATTTTGATATCAGGAAATAATTGTTCATTTGAAAGACTGGTTTTGGTAGTATAGCTATACGTAAAATGTAGGTTAGAGGTTCATATGGAATTATTTATTGCTGAAATAATTTGACATACGGAACTTGAGTTACAATACTCAAGGACGGAATGGTAGAAAAGAGATTTATCATGTGTAATGAGGATATGAGGAATTCCAGTCTCTCTATTCTTGGTATGTTTGGAATTTTCCATAATAAAAGATTAAAGTCAGCTCCAGCTTTCCTTCCCCCTTTCAGAGTGAGAGGTGTATGTGGGGCACCTGCTACCACCAGGTGCTGTCTCTATGGCAAGGAGAAAGAGCATGAGATCGGCAACACAAATGCACAAATAAAGGATAAAGTATTATATGAAACAAATCTCCAATCAGGTATACCATTTTGATGCTTGGCATCTAGTCTTCCTTCTGCCCTCACTATGCCAGTAGCAACTCTAGATCATAGCTAAAGAGTCTATGAAGCTTGGGCTTGCTTCCTGGGTGAAAAGATGAAGAAAATTCATCAAGTTATCTGAAAATATAATTATGTTGCTATGGACCCCAAGCTTCCAGGTATGGTTGTAAAGCCCTTTGGAGAATTCAGGAGCAATGCTGGCTATTAGTGCCAACTCTTGAGGTGTAATGTAGAATCGTTAAATATAATTCAGCTAGGACCGGCATTTTTGAAGGAGCAAGGAGAAAACCCTACAGGAACTTCTATGTGGCAATTTAGTTTTAAATTTAATTTGATGGAGGAGAGGTCTTCCCAGGACTCTATAAAGCTACTAACAACATCTGGTATCATTTTAAAAAACATGAGGAGACAAGTCCTCTGTGAAAGAGTGAAATGATTATCATTTCCTAGTGGTTATGACTTTGGCCATTTAATCAAAATCCTGACCAACACTAACTTGCCTGAAGAAGAACTTGACTTCTTTGAGATCCTTTGGTTGTTTGTTCCTGTCATGTATGATGTGAAGTACCTCATGAAGAACTGCAAATATCTCAAAGGTGGATTGCAGGAAGTTGCCGAGCAGTTAGAGCTGGAACAGATAGGACCACATCAGGCAAGATATGATTCAGTACTTACAGGAGTGGCTTTTTTCAAAATGAGAGAAACGTTCTTTAAAGATCACCTTGATGATGCCAAATAGTGTGGTAATTTGTATCCTGTGGTTCTGGCTCATCCTGTGTATAGCATGGCACAGGGAATGCAACTGAAGAGGAAGCCAAAAGCAGTCATAACATGACAGAGTCTTTATTTTATTTTATTTTATTTTATTTTATTTTATTTTATTTTATTATTTTAGCTCCTGGTTGAATCCCTTGAGCAATAAATGATAACTTTTTTATTCTTTCATAGCCCATTTTATTCATCTGCTTTTCAGTACTAAGTATGACCATTCCTATCTCAGTTCTTAATAAATAGAAAAGCATTCAGATTACATTTGGCTGTAACCTAATAATATTTCTTAGCAAGCTTGTGTGACAGAAATAGGGAAAGCTATATAATAATGAATATTTTGATAAACTTTACCTATATGGGATTAGTTTGTTTTCCCCTTTCCTAAATTAACTAGCACTAATTGTAATTTATTTCCCTGTCTTATGCCTGTCCCTTCCTTTCTGCAGGAGTTTTAGCTACCTGAGATTGTGGACCATCACTTTTGCACTTTAGAGAGTGACTCTGACTCAAATCCTCTGTTTTATGAGAAATTTTGGTTTGTCTTGCTCTTAGCTGTAAAAATGAACTTCTGCCAACATACACAGTATTTACTTGTTTTTGAACCATGGAATATGGCACATTCATTGTGAAAATGGTTGGTTCTGTAAGACTAACATTAAAATGACAAAAGAAACTACTAAGGAGCATAATAACTACTCTTCCCATATAGCATTTAATCTTCCAAGCACATCTAGTATCTGTCAGTCTTTAATTGGCATGTGTAGGCTGCTCTGTGATTGAAGAATTTTTCAAATCAGCTTTACACCCTTCAGGAAAAAAAAATCACTTGTGACTGGATTTTTAGTATTTGCCAGGGAACTGGTATCCAAGATATTGAAGATGCAGTTATTTTATGGTAGAACACTTCCCTTGATGTGCTTCTTTTTTATTCCATCACTGTTTACCCTTATTTTTTTTCTAATTTTACAGTCATACTTATGATGCTCTTGATTTGTTGATTCCATGAATCAATTTCATTAAAGTCCAAAGATAGCAAATGCTTAGGTATGTTTTGTACCAAATTAAATTAAAAGACAACAATTGCATTTTCATCGTTGCCACAAAGATAAATAATAGATAGATTTGGTGCAAAACAACAAAATATATAATAAAGTTACCTGAGGATTGTAAAGCTTGTTTATTTTTTGTGTGCATCTTTGCAACATATTTTTTATGTATTTTGACCGAAGAGACTATGAAATATTTAGCCATGTAGAGTGTGTAACCAGACCAGAGCACATGTGGGAAGACTTTTTGATAATCATTAACTCTATCCTGAAATGATGGACTACAAGTTATGAAGTGTGTCATCTATACTTCAATCAGTGACATTAGCAAATCTCCAAATGTTAGCCACACTGGTTGTATGGTCCTTACACATTTTTTATTCATCATATTACAATGCTGTGAATGGGTGGTCTTTTCTAAACAAAACATTATCTGCAAAACAGAGGGTATTGTTGGTTTTTAAAGCTTTTGTAAATAAAGGTTTCAGAAATGTTTACTTAAAAAGATTAAAGATTAAAGTCATTTTTAAAATTCAGAAATACTGAAGAAATGATTAAAAATATGCTAATTATTGTCCTTGGTGTCTGAAGACACACACCAGTGGCTCTTCCCACTCCAAATAACACCCACTTTTACAGCCTGTGCCCCATAATTAACTCCAGCCTCCACATAGAACATGGCCAGAGCTTGCTGGTCAACCACTGGGCAGCTCTCACTTGATAGGACCTGGTGAACCTCTCTTCAATTTTTCGTGGCAATCAGTACCTCACTAGAGATGGTGGAAGTGATTAAATGGACCCAATAAATAACATAAGGGGATCAGTTATTTTGTAATGGAACAAAGCACAGACTAATGTGGAATAGGGTAGATGCGGTCAGAAAAGTTTGAGATGTGATGGTATGGGATTGATGGAATGGGATGTTTTGCATGGGCTGGATAGAATGGAATGGTTTGATATGGGATGGTGTGGAATGGAGTGAAATGATAATTTAGGCTTTGCTTAAGGGAGTGGCAAATCTCAAAAGAGATGACTGACTCAAAAGAGATTACTTAAAAGCAACTAGGAAATTATATCAGAGGAACAAAAACTAGCTAATCACTTGTATTAATTTGATTAAAATCGTCATCCTTAATTGCTTGTTTTGAATCCCAAAAGACTAATTACAGCTTCCCAATTACCGTGATCAGAAATGTATTTGCCCATGCTCCCTGTGGCAGTTTGAGATTATTTATGAATTCCAAAAAGAGAGATTATGTTTGTAAACTGGTCTGTTCCTCTGGGTGTGATCCTCTTTGATTGTATTAGATTCAGCTGAGATGTCTTTGATTAAATTATGTAAATATTAGGCCTTTGATTTGACCACGTCAGTACTGTGTAACTCAAGGTTGAGTCCACGCTCCCTTGGTGGGCTATATAAATGGACACTCAAGAACACACACAGAAGAAGATATATGGAAGAAGAGAGAGAACTTTATCAGTTTTGATTCTGGGGCCCCGGAGAGAGCTGAACCATTTGCCTGATAGTTTGCAACTGAAGAGATCAGAACCCTGAGCAGCTGAGAAGGCCCAGAAAGAAACCAGCCCTCCATCCTACAGCTGAGATTGGAAGAAGCTGGGCCCAAGGAGACTTAAGAGGAAGAAAGAAGGAAAGACCAGGCAGACATCACCCACCATCTTGCTTCAACATGTGGCAGCTGACTTTGGGTGAGAAATCAACCTTGAGTTGGACTCTTTAAGGCCTTATAACTGTAAGCTTTTACCCCAAATAAATACCCTTTATAAAAGCCAGCAGATTTCTGGTACTTTGCATCAGGACTCCTTTGGTTGACTAATACAGCATCTGAAATATTTTTTCAGGATTTTCCTGGATTAAAGATGGCCACAATTCTTTCACACTCCTGTTGAGAGATGAAGCGTTTGTTCCCTCCCTCTAAATATGGGTAGGATCTGTGACTGTTTTTGACAATAGAAAGTGGCAGAAATGACTGTACTGGTTTCCAGGCCCATGGTTTGAGATTGGCAAGTCCGACCCCTTGTCTCTTAGAACACAGTCTGTCTTAGTGTCCCAGCTACTAAAACAAATACCATACGATGGGTTGGCTTAAACAAAAGGAATTTATTGGATCATGGTTTTGAGACTGAGAGAAATCCAAAATCAAGGCAATGCTTTCTCCCCAGAGATGGTGGTATTCTGGGGCTAGCTGGCAGAGATCCTTGGTCCTTGGCTTATTTGTCACATGGCCATGCACATGGCAATGTCTTCTCCTTTCTTCTCTGAGTTCCATTGTCTTCTGGCTTCTTCCCGTGGCTTTCTCCATATATATTGAATCTCATTCTGCTTATAAAGGACTCTGGTAATCTGGGTTAAAGTCCAACCTGATTCACTTGGACCACACTTCAAGTGAAGTAAACCTTGACAGATCCTATTTACAATGGGTCCACACCCAACAGAATGAAGACCAAGACCAAGAAGTTGTCCAAACTGGGGAGGGGGGGGTCACAATTCAATCTACTACATGTTCTTTGGAGCCTTGAGTTGTCATGTAAGAAGTTCTGCCACCCTGCTAGAGAAACCACCTGAAGAGGCCCTGAAACACCATAGAAATGGAGAGGAGACCAGCTGAACCCCATCTTTAAGCTTCCTCCCTCATCCCCACTCTACACCTCCACCAAGGCAGCAGGCATGTGAGTGAGGTTGTCTTAGAGCTTCTGAACCAACCAGCTACCAGCTGAACAACTACTGAGTGACCCCAGTCAATGCCACATGGAGCAAAAGAATCACCAGCTAAGCCCTGTCCAAATTCTTGACCTGCAGATCATGAGCATAACAAGATGAGCACTGTTTTAAGTCACTAAGTTTGGGAAGCTTCTCACTCAATAGATCATGAGAACAAATGGTGTTCTCTCAACACATGGTACAGAGCCAGTGGCTCCCCACCAAGGCTCATGAGCAGTGGGGCTTGATGTGCCTTACTTCCTGCATGGCTCCACCTTGTGACCAGGTACCCAGACTGAGGGGTGTGAAAGTCAAGAGTAAGGAGCAACAAACACTCTTAGCTGCTGACTCACAGTCCCAGCTCCTTGGCACTGAGTCTGAGCCCTTATGTGAGAAGACACAATCATCAGGCAGGATCCTGTCACTCACCTACTTACCAGCAGACTGAGAGACAAAGAAAATCCCCAAAGAAAGAAAAAAGACAGAAGAAAGAACCCAGTGCTTGGAGACAGCCCTGCTGGGTGACAGGGCAAAGTGCTTTGATTCTCTGAACAAATTTCCTCCTTCTCAATAATAACAATAGTTGCTGTCTTTGGGCTCCTACTATGTGGGAAACCCTACCCAAACACTAATGTGTATTGCTTTTTCTCATAGCATCCCTAGAATTTCTGCTTTATAAAGCGGAAGGAACCATGGGCCTCTCACTTTGCAACAGCACAGCCAAGGGGATATAATTCATGGGCATTGGAACTGGACAGACTGAATTTGAAAACCAGCTCTATCGTTTATTCAACATCCCAAACCTCAGCATGCTCATCTATAAAATGAGGCTAATAAGACTAACCCTTTAGGATGGAGGTGAGGGTACCATGTCCTGATGTACATCAAGTCCAGACACAACACAGGCTCTCCTTGTGTGCTTATCCCCTTCCTTAAACTCTCTGACAAAATCCTCCAACATTTCCAGGTTGGATTTTATAATTTAGGAAGAAAGCGTGGTGCTCCATATGTTGTTTTAATTTTGTTTTTAATCCAGGAAATCTTAAGGGGGCAGTAAAACTCAAATTGCTTTCAGCAGGCCGGTCCCCCTGGCCCCTGAACTTGGCAAAGCCAAATGTGCAGAAGGCAGGTTTCTGTAGTTTGTGGGAGTGAAGAGCCAGTGGAGGCTCCAGACTCAGGGAGAGCTGCCTGGCTCTACCACTGTGAGATGAAGGAAACTCCTTGCACATCTCTGAGCCTCAGTTTCCCCAACTGTGAACTACTTCCAAAGTTGTGAAGATGAAATGAAATTAAATGGTAGGACATTCTAGGTGCTAATTAAAGAGCTGCTGTCATTATCACATCTTCTGCAAGAGACCTGCTGGGCCCGGGAAATGCAGAAAAAGCCATCTGGGGTCTCTCTGGAGGCAAAGTAAATGAGAGCTAGAAGGGTCTATTCATCTCTTGGCACCAGAAACAGCTGCCCTGCAGGACTGATTCAGCAGCAATCAAATGAGGGGATGGATATGATTCTGTGCTTGCTGGATATTCCCCTCCACGAGCACCAGGCTCTCAGAAGGGACATCAGGCCCTTCTTGCTATGCATCTCATAAGTCAGCTGTGAAAAGGCCACAGCAGGGAGACAGCAGCTGGGAGAGGGGCCTAGTGGAAGGAAGAATGGGGCCAATCCATCACTCCAGGCTCTTATCACTGACAACCTTTACCCCAGGTCCCACCAGGCCCTGTATCTCACTTGCCTATGGATAAAACTCTTCAGAGATGGAAGAGGCCTGGCAGAGGTGGTCCAATGGGACGGCTGGCTCAGTGACCCTGGTGTCCTGGAGGGACCTTGAAGAGAGACTCAAACAAGCCAGGACTGGACAGAATTTTCTTGCCCTCTGAGAGAGGTCCCAGCCCAATTCTTAATCCGTGTATAATCAGTACAGGGGAAATATCTTCTGTATTTACAAACCTGGCTGCATCTTACGGGGGTGGGGGTGTTGCTCCTTGGCAGCCCAATGAGATGAGGAAGAGAATGTGGAGGGTGGGGTGAAGCCACGGATCAGTGATGGCTCCGCATGATGCGGGGGGGACATGTAAGCTGGACAAAAAGGGAAGAGTAGGAGGGAAGAGAATAAGTCTGGGTTCCACAAGGCAATATGCCAATAAGAGAAGCCCTCGGTGGTTAGAGATGGGCTGCACCAGCCAAGAAGGGTGATCAGGATCAGAAATGATCAGTGAGGATGTTTAGTTAATTTGCTAAGGGTTATGATGAAAACTCCCACCTCTGCCTCCTCTATGTCCACCTTCTAGGAAGTTACATTGCTCTCAAATGCTATTATGACAGTAGATCCTTTCATGGAACTCAGAGAAGTGTGGCTTTTCTCCTCTGGCCCAGGAGTGCCATGCAGAGGTGTTCCATAAGGACCAAGGGCTCAGGCCAGAGGAGGCCAGGAGAGGATGGGTCCCAGGGAAATCACAGAAGTCCTGGGGAGTGACCCCAAGTTGAGAGTTTCAGCTCTTCTTATTTTGATCTCATGCTGACATCTGTGCTTCACATTCCATGGCACCATTCTGTATAGGAGACATGGTAGTAGGTAAAGGTAGACATTGGTGTCAAGGACACATGGACTCCCATCCTGAAAATAGCCAAGGTCACACTAGGATATGGCTGCTGAACTCCTAATCAAAAGTTCAAAGACCGCCCATTGGTGATGATGTCACCTCTCACCTGGAGGACACAGACACTGCCCAGGTCCATGCTTAGAAAGAAGGAGAAAGACTCTGGGGAAAGTGGGTGGAGCACACACACTATCTTTCATCCTCATAACACTGTGTAAGCTAAGTATTATTACCCCCATTTTACAGATAGGGAACCAGGGGGTCAGAGAAGCTAAGCAATTCACTGGAAATAGTATGAGTTAAATAGCAGGTCTATTTAACTTCATAGCTCATATTCTTTCTATTATATCATACTGTTGCTACTAGGTCATTTTATGTCATCCACTACTACAACTACCACAACAACTACCATAGCCATCACCAAAATAACACCTACCAACATCATCACACCAACATCACCACCTCCACCATCAAGATCATCATCACCACCACCATCATGACCATCACCACTGTCACCATCATGACCATCACCTCCACCACCATCATGACCCTCATCACCACCATCACTATGACTCTCATCACCACCACCATGACCATCATCACCACCACCACCATGACCATCATCACCATCACCATGGTCACCATAATGACCATCACCACCACCATAACCACCATCACCACCACCATCATGACCATCATCACCACCACCATCATGACCACCACCACGATCATAACTATCATCACCACCACCACCAAGACCATCATCACCACCACCATCATGACCATCACCACCACCATGATCATCATCACCACCACCACCATCAAGACCATCCTCATCACCATCAAGACCATCATCACCACCAATACCAACACCAACATCAACATCATTACACGAACGTCAACACCATCATAACCATCAACACCATCAACACCATGACTGTCATCAGCACCCCAACAACCACCACATCAATAATACCACAATCACCATCACCAGCATCACTAATACCACCATCACTGGCAATGCCAGCACACATATCTCCAACACTAATATCACACTATAACTACCAGCACCACCAATATCATAATCACTGGCAATACCACCATCACCACCACCATCTCTAGTACTACCACCACCATCATAACCAACACTACCACAAGGCCTCAGTGTGCTAGAGTTGCTGTAACAAAGTACCTCAAACACTTGGCTTAAACAACAGGAATTTATGGTCTCAGTTTTGGAGGCCGGTTGCTTAAAATCAAGATGTCAGCAGATCATGTGCCCTCTGAAGTCTGAAGCGTTCTGGCAGTGTTTTGCCTTCATCACATGGCCTTTTGTCTCCTTCTATGTCCCTCCTGCACACTGTGTCAAAATATCCTCTGCTTGTAAAGACTCCAGTCATATTGGATTAAGGTTCACCCTAATTCAGTTAGCATGCCTTAACTAATAACATCTTCAGAGATCTTATTTATAAATGGGATCACAGGAGCAGGAGTTAGGACTTGAACATGTCTTTATGTGAGACACTATTCACCTCATAGCACACCAAAGCCACCAACAATACCTTTCACCATCATCACCAGTATCAAACCAATATATGCATCACAAAAACCAACAACTTCAGAAACACTGCCATCACTGCCATCACCACTACCAAGAATACAAACACCAACACTGATATTCACATTAGCATCAGAAAGATCCAGATTTGCCTCAACCAGCCATACCACTTTATGAAGAAAAAGGTAAGGACCCTTAGAGAAAAATGAAAGGTTAGAGAATAGGTAAGATGGGAAGAGGAGAATGATAAAATTCCAGCCTCAGCCTGAAACTCATGCCCCATGGTCAGCAGTGCCCACAGCCAGGCCAAACCTCAGTCTAAGGAATGCAATTCCTTATGACCAGGTCTTGGTCTGTCTAGCCCTGGAGCTGCATGTTGGAAACTTGAGGCAGCCCCTGACTTACTTTCTCCTCCACCCACTTCTCTTTTTTGCTCACCCACCTCCTTCTCCAGCTGCCCTCCTATGTCTAATCCACCCAACCTCAGGCCCAGCTTAGCCTGTCCGAGTTTGATGAACGAAGTTGACTGGAACCATGCTCATCTCATGTCTCACACATGGAACCCCAAATAGGGACTCCAGAGACCCATGTTCTAGCCCCAGCTTTGCCATGGACCTAGGAGGACCCAGCATTGATTCAACACTGTACCAGAGGATGAACCCAAGCTCATCCTTCCCTCCCCACCACAGGGACACAAGTGATATAATCCAGGAGAAGTGAAGAACAGCAGAGAGAGCCAAGGAATGACAAGGACAGGATCAGAAAGTGTCACCAGCTAAGGACAATCCATAGAAATAATGATGATGTGGGAGGGGAAGGCCAACCACGAAAAGTCAAGATGTCTTCAGGGAGAAAATGAACCACTCTGTCTTCTTTTTCCTTTACTGACATCCACAGTTATTAGCTGTGTGAGTTTGGGCAAGCCACTGAAACTCCATGGCCTTGTCCAGGTTCTTCCTCTGTAAATTGTCAGGAATGCCTGCTTTGCAGGATTATGAACCAAAAAGGTATAAAATGAGACCAAAACACACTGACTTCAGTCACAGTGAGTATTTGTGCAGTGAATGAATGAGTGAATGAATGAGTGAGTCTGCACTTGGGCCAGACTACATCCCAACCCATTCCCACACCCCTCTCCTGAACCAGGCTGTACCCCATTCCCACATCCCTCTCCTGGGCCAGGCTGCACCTCACTCCTGCACCCCTCTCCTGAACCAGGTTGCACCCCACTCCTGCACCCCTCTCCTAGGCCAGGCTGCATTCCACTCTTACACCCTTCTCCTGGGCCAAACTGTACCCCACTCCTGCAACCCTCTCCTGGGCCAGGCTGCACCCCACTTCCACACACCTCTCCTGAATCAGGCTGCACCCCATCCCTGCACTCCTCTCCTGGGCCAGGCTGCACCCCATTCAAGGTGCCTGCAGCCTGGGACACTTGGCCCTGGCCTCCCCCGGGGGGCCATCCCTCACAGCCCGCCCCAGCCCACAGTCTCACACTCCCGGTGGCCGGCCTTGCTGACTCAGTCGAATGCTCTGGAGGCTGATTTATGTCTGCAGCCACCCAGAGGCTTCTCCCATAGACACAGCTTCTGAGCACCTCAGCCAAACCCTGCCTTCACTGCACGCTGCCAGACTTCATTAGGATCCCAGCTTTCCAGAACCAATAAATGTAGGGGTAGAAAAGAAGGGACTTTGGAAATGGAGTGTGAAATAAGGTAAAGAAAGGTTTAATGGGGCTAGAAACACGTTGGCAAAGCACCTGATTAGTGGTTATTTTATTCCATGTCACACTGCTTGTTAAGCACAGGGATGCTGTTCACAGATGGAGGCTGAGTTCCAGGGCCCTCTCCGGGGCAGTGCTTCCTTTAATTGGGCCTCTGGTTCACGGGGAAGGTGAGACGCCGGGCTTTTTGTCAGGTCCTCAATGCAGTGGGAGATACAGGAGATCTCCCTTTGAGGAGGCAGGACCTCGTTCTGGGGGATCTGGGGAGAAACCCCAATCCCCAACCCCCAACACAGCCAACCCTGGGGTTGAGACAACAAAGTGTAAGGTGGGCTGTTGGCTGGAAGAAAGGGTCGGCAGAGGCCCCAGGACACGTTAGAGCCTGCCCACGGGGGTTGAGGGACGGGATACCTGCTTTTCCTCCAGGGGACAGGGCTGCGGTGCCCCACATGCCTCTCCAGCCTGCTGGTCAGCCTGTCCGGCCCACCTGGGGGAGACGGATCATGGGCTGCCTGCTACGAGGACCATGCCCCCAGCCTTTCCCCATCCAGCAAATGGCTACTGAACTCCATGGCTCCAGGTCCTGGGTGGCCCCGGAGGGCTTCGGGGCAATTCACCCAACTCTCCATCCCTTCCTGGTGCAGGTGCCAGCAAGAGGGTGATGTTTACATGCTGGGGGGGTTCCTGAGGGGTCACCCCCCACAGCTGAGCACGATCACCTCTGCTGTTTTGACTCAACGGAGGCTCAAGACCTGCAGGGGAGGACTGGACTTGGCACTGTCCACTCCACGGCTCTGTCTGCCAGGCCAGCCAGCCAGGGTGACAATGACCCTGCTGGCTCGGGACTGCACAGGGAGATGACATGAGGTTACCAGGTCAGGTTTCCATTAGCAGGTGACAAGTACCATGACAGGAGAGGAGGAAGAGAAGCTGGGGCCTGGGAACAACGTTTTATAGGAGGGGTGGCCGATGGGAGGGGAAGGTCGCAAGGAAACCCCAGGTGCCACCGAGGAAGGCTGCAGAGCACTGGGGCCACCGGGGTGAAGCGGCACCTTCTTGTCCTGTACTGGGCTGTGCTTGACTACACTTGCCCAGGATGAGGGAACAGGTCTGTGAGCCCCAGTTGGCCTACAGGGAGGTGAGCTGCTACAGACCCCAGCTGGCACCAACCCCCGCTCAGGCACGGAGGACTCTGCTGCCCTCTGAGGCCCACCATTAGTGTCCAGGTAGAGGATGGGCGGGGGGCGTCAGGCCCTAGCATGGGACAGCTGGGCCAGAAACTTCCTAAAAGGCACCAGAGCCAGGAATACTGCCTTTTCAAACAACCTCGTGCCACATCAATACTTAACACTTGTACATTGCTTCCCACGAGTCAGGCACTGTCAAGTGTGTTTTATGGACGTTAACCCATCAGGAAGTCCTATTCTTGAGCCCATTTCACCAACAAGGAAACAGGCACAGAGAGGTTAAGTAACTCACCCAGTGCCACCCAGCTATGAAAGGGCGGAGCTGGGATTTGAAACCAGACAAAATGACCCCAGAATGCCTTCTCTTAAGGCTAGACTATCCCTCCCTGACACCGTGGCTGACCGCTGGCTGCCCTGAGGTTTTGCAAAGGGGCTGGGGAGCAAAATGGAGATGCGTCCGCGGTGACGTGTGTGTGGATACCCAAAACCAATGTTTCTGAGGGCCCTGCCTGCTGGGTGGCTTGTGCCCGGCTGCCTGAGCTCAAAGGAAGACTCGATGTGGACCCCATTCTGTTGGGAGCAAGATAAGCATTGTTGGGCTACGGTCTGCCCCCCATCCCCTATCCTCACCCCACAGTTCCGAAAGTGCCCTCCCACGTGTTAAAGGTCACCCTGAGTTCCTGCGCTGGCACGCTTTCCTTCTAAAACATAGGAAAGACTTAGAACTGCTGCCAGGAGACCCAGCCCCAGGGTGAGCCTGGCCACAGCTGCCGCCTGTGAGCATCAGCTTTAGCGGTGCCCAGTCTCTCTTTTATCTCCAGGCAGTCTTGGTGACTCCCCATTCTCATACAAGGGTCAGAGAGCAGACGGCCCACCTGGCTGAGCTGGAGAAGCAAGAGTCATGAACAAGGCCAGCATGACTCAAAAGCACAGCGTGGAACAGCTGCACAAGTCTGCATCACTACTGCGTTCTGGTCACCGTCACACTTTGCTGAGCAATTTTAAACTTCCATAATAGTGCCCCATCCACAGGCCATTCGGCGCTGCTGCCCCTCACCCTGAGTTACATGCCCTCTCAGAATCGCTGATCTCTGAAGAGTTGAGACAATGAGATCCAACATCAGCCTCCCTTGTTCTGTAAATTTATTATCATTGCAGCAACCCGAGATGGAAGCAGGGCACCAGTTCCTAGCTCCATTTTCCAAATGAAGAAGCTAAAGTGTGGGGAGCTCAATCTATGAGCTAACATATGGTGATAGTCTACTAGGAACAGATTAATAATAATAATAACAGCAGTTTATATTATTATTATACACTAAATTATTATATACTAAACACTTCATGCATTTTTCATCTCATTTAGTCCTCACAGCAGCCCTGTAAGGAAACCAGTATTACCACTCTCATTTTACAAACAAGGAAACTAACTTCAGGACTCAAACCAGACCCCTAATCACTGTATTATAGTCTAGTTCAGAAATATTTTTGCTACACTTTGTATTCAGTAGCTCATTTATTCATTCCACACCTCTTGAGAGCCTGCTACAAGCCAAGCCTGGTGCTCAACTCTGGGAAATCGGTGGTAAATGAGAGAGACGGTGTCCCTTACTCAGAGGCAGCTAACAGACCAGGGTGCCATGCAAGCAGGCAAAGATTTTATGGCGTTGCTGCCCCCTAAAAATCCTGGCATTCCCTGAGACTATATAGAGGTCCAAGTGTTCACCACCTGGCTTCCTCCAGATGTCAGACCAGATGTGGCATTTAGCAAAGTTCACAAAAGAATCCGCTTGTCCTCACAACGTGAACTTCTCATTTCCTTGACTGGGATATTTTCTCGTTTTCACTTCACAACCAGCCTTATTTTAATCTATACCCAAAGACAGAGAGAAATGGCATGCTTTTAATGAAGAAGGCGGCAATGACGAAGAAGGTGCAAAGTAGCTTACTAAATTTCAGGCTGGCATTTAAACCTACTCATGTGATTCAAGCTCATTTACTTCCTTTGAAGTTGGGTGACAAGAACATATATTTCCCTGGAAATGTAGCACACCCATGCCACTTTAAATAAAGCCTGACACATCGCACTTTTATTTATGCAACGATTTACCAGGTCCCCCGTGTCCTCCATTGCAGCTGATCGGGCTGCCTTCCCGGCTTCTTAATCTGATTCCACATGATGACGGTGGAAGTTTCCAGTGCCTCAGACCCCTTACTCCTGTTCCATCCCCATTCTTAGAGAAAGGTACAAACATCCACTGAAACCCCACATCAGAGGCATAGGAGTCATCCAAGACTTCTTGCTCTCTTGCATCCTTGTCCTCATCATATCTGTCATCTGATCCTCAAATTATACTTGCTTAGCATCCTAGTTGCCTTGATTGCTTAAGCAAATACCATGCACTGGATTAGCTTAAGCAATGGAACTTTAATGGCTCATGGTTTTGAGGCCAGGGGAAGTTCAAATCATGGAATTATCAAGGTGATACTTCTTCCCAAAGATGTATTTTGAGGCTGGCTGCTGGCGATCCTTGGTCCTGAGCTCGTCTTTCACAGGGCAATGCACATGGCAGCCTCTCCTGGCCTCTGTCTTCTCTCCTGGGTTCTGTTGACCTTCAGCTTCCCATGGCTTTCTCTCTGTCTGAATTTCATTCTGCTTGGAAAAGACTCCAGCAATAAGATTAAGACCCATCCTGATTCATTTGGGCCACACTTATATTGCAGTAACCTCATTGAAAAGTCCTACTTACAGTGGGTTCATACCCACAGGAATGGATCAAGTTTAAAAACATGTTTCAGTGGGACATAGTTCCAAACCACCATACTCAGATTCTTCCAGATGCTTTACTTTGTCTCCAGCCCAGGACTAATACCTCCAGCGGCACCACAGCATCCTCTCCCGACTTCCAAGCTGGTCCCCACTGACCCTTTCTATATGGTCTACAGCGACTTTTTGAAAACACAATCTGAGCATAAAGCTCATGTTTCTCAGCTTTCTTCAGGTTCAATTGCCCCCACTTTTTCCACTCACCTTCTAAAACCACCTGTGTGTCCCCCAAAACTCCATGCTCCCTTTGGCCTCTGTGTGATGCATGTAATGCTCCCTTACACAGAGAACACTTCCCCCACCCTCCTAATTCAGGCTTCCAAGACCTCCCACTTTCGAGTTGCTCCATCAATGCCTCTCCCACAGGCATCATCTCCCGCTTGTATCAGTATCTGGATATTTGGCTCTCCCACTGCTGCCTTTCAGCACCCAAGGACCAAATACAGGACTCTCTCAGGCTAGGGCCTCTGGCTGACAGTTCTACCACTATTGCTATATTAGTCAAGGTTCTCTAGGGAAATAGAACTGAAAGGAGATATCTGTAAATACTATGAGATTTTTACAAAGCTTGTCTCATGCCACTGTGGGGGTGCACAAGTCCAAATCCCATAGGGCAGGCCATGAGCCAGGAAATCTGATGAAGGTTTTTAATGAATTCCCCATGAAAAGCTGGCTTGCTGAAGTCAAGAGGGAAATTTTCCCTTCTGACTGCTGAAATCATCACTTCTCCTGTTAAAGCCTTCAACTGATTGGCATTTCTGAAGGCAATCTCCTCAGTTGATTGCAATCTATGTAATCTCTATAGATGCAATCAGCTTAATAAAGATTTAAGTACTCAAAATGTCCTCAGAGTAACAATTAGGCCACTGCTTGCTTCACCAAACAATCGGGCACCATCACCTGACCAAGTTGACACACAAGCCTAACCATCACAGTCCACCCCTTGTCAACTTGGCAACTATACCCATCACTGAGCATCATACTTAATCTCTAAATAAAAAATAATAATAGTCATATTTTCACCTAACAATACTCAACTGTCCTGTGTACAACTGGAAATGCACAAACTCTCTTTAGATCAGGGTGCAAGTCCTTGGGTAATATTTTCTCTTAAACTTGATATCCTATAACTTAAATACTATGACATGAAAATAATACAGTTTATGTCATATAATAAGGGGATAAGAAAGGGAAGAAAAAGATATTTGCTTTATGTACATATACAAACATACTCAACAAAACAAGGAAGAAATATTCATAGCCATTATAGTCCTCATTTCTGTAACTGATCACGTGGCCATAGTTCATATTTATTACTACCTTCTTTCACCACCCATTCCATGTTCCCTTTACCTTTAGCAAGCACCTCAGCTTGCTAAAGTGCTTGGTTTAGCACATGGTTCTTTGCCTGATGGGATGACCCAACCCTTCATTCCTGAAATTTTTGAGTCATTGTTAGTCCTGTCTGGATTGGGTTGTTGCAGTTTTCCATTGACTTTAATCACAGGGCATGGTTGTACTAAGAGACGTCCTAGGGGATCTCCTGTATTCCAGTCAAACACTTTTTTATGTCCATTGGGTAGCTGCAGTCCTATGTCCCTTTGATAGTCAGGATTAATCACCCCAGATAGGGGCCTTCTACTTCAGTGAAGTTTCTAACTGTCCTGTGGTATGCGGCATGTTGAACTATACCGCATCTGGCACCTTTTACAACCAAAAAAGAGGCACAATGCCTAGTTGGAGACAACATATTCCTCATTTGGGTGTGTTGCTCTGGCCAATTTACCAAGTATCCAGAAAATCTGCTAGTTTTGAGTGGAGTTCAGAAAAAAAGGAAGCTCTGCAACAGGTCGAGGCTACTCTGCCATATGGGCCATATGATCCAGCAGATCCAGTGGTGCTGGAAGTGTCAGTAGCAAACAGAGATGCTGTGTGGAGCCTTTGGAAGGCTGCTATAAGAGAATCACAATGCAGACCCTTAGAATTGTCAAGCAAAGCCTTGCCATCCTCTGCAAATAACTGCTCTCCTTTTAAGAAACAGCTTTTTTGTCCTGTTACTGGGCCTTAGTAGAGACCAAATGCTTAACCATGGGCCATCAAGTTAGTATGAGACCTGAGTTGCCTTCTATGCCTACCATAATGAGAGTGTTGTCTGACCCATCAAGCCATAAAGAGACAGAAAATAAATCTCGAGTGGGTCCTGAAGGCACAAGTAAATTACATGAAGAAGTGGCCCACATGCCCATGGTCACTACTCCTGCCATGTTACCTTCTCTTTCCCAGCCCATTGCTATGGCCTCTTGTGGAGTTCTTTATGACCAGTTGACTGAAGAAGAAAACTCGATCATGGTTTACAGATGGTTCTGCATGATATGCTGGTACCATCCAAAAGTGGACAGCTGCAGCACTGCAGCCCCTTTCTGGGATGTCTATGAAAAACAGTGGTGAGGGCAAAGCCTCTCAATGGGTGGAACTTCAAGCAATGTACCTGATTGTTCATTTTACTTGGAAGGAGAAATGGCCAGAGGTACATTTGTACACCGATTCATGGGCTGTCACCAATGGTTTGGCTGGATGGTCAGGGACTTGGAAGGAACATGATTGGAAAACTGGTGGCAAAGAGGTCTGGGGAAGTGGTATGTGGATAGGCCTTTCTGAGTGGGGTAAAAAACATGAAGATATTTGTGTCCCATGCAAATGCTCATCATTAGATATTTGATTATAATATCTAACCAAATGGACAAGATAACCCACTCTGTGGCTAGTGCTCAGCCCCTTTCCCCAGCCACTCCTGTCATTGCCCAATAGGCTCATGAACAAAGTGGCCATGGAGGTAGAGATGGCGGCTTTGCATGGGCTCAACAATTTGAACTTCTAGTCACCAATGCCAACCTGGCTACAGCCACTGTTGAGTGTACAATCTGCCAGCAGCACAGACCAACATTCAGTCCCTGATACGGCACCATTCCCCGAGGTGATCAGCCTGCTTCATGGTGGCAGGGTGATTATATTGGACCACTTCTATCATGGAAGAGGCAGTGATTTGTTCTAACTGGAATAGACATATACTCTGGATATGAGTTTGCCTTCCCTGCACACCATGCTTCTGCCAAAACTACCATCCATGGACTTACAGAATGCCTTATCAACCATCATGGTATTCCACACAGCATTGCTTCTGATCAAGGAACCCACTTCACAGCAAATAAAGTGTGGAAATGGACACATGCTCATGAAATTCACTGGTCTTATCATGTTCCCCATCATCCTGAAGCAAATGGATTGATAGAATAATGGAATGGCCTTTTGAAGACTCCATTATGGTGCCAACTAAGTGGCAATGCCTTGCAGAGCTGGGACAATGTTGTCCAGGAGGCTGTGTATGCTCTAAATCAGCATTTACTCTATGGTGCTGTTTCTCCCATAGCCAGCATTCATGGGTCCAGGAATTAAGGGATGGAAATGGGAAAGGCACCACTCATTATTACCCCTAGTGATCCACTAGGAAAATCTTTGCTTCCTGTCTCTGCAACCTTAAGCTCTGCTGGTCTATAGGGCTTAGTTCCAAAAGGAGGAGTGCTTCTCAACAGAGAACACAACAATGATTCCATTGAACTGGAAGTTAAGACTGTCACCTGGCCCCTTGGGGCTCCTTATGCCTCTGAATCAACAGGCAAAGAAGGGAATTACTGTACTGGCTGGGGTGATTGCTCCTGACAATTAAGGGGAAATAGGACTGCAACTACTTAGTGGAGGTAAAGAAGAGTTTGCCTGGAGTGATTTTTGACAAGGCTGTCAAACCCTCCCAGCTGGGCCAGAACAGTCTATTCAACAAATGGTGCTGGGAGAACTGGACAGCCATATCCAAAAGAACGAAAGAGAACCCCTATCTCACAACCTATACAAAAGATAACTCAAAATGGATAAAGGACCTAAATATAAAAGCAACAACCATAAAACTCCTAGAAGAAAATGTAGGAAAACATCTTCAAGATCTTGTGGTAGGGCGGTAGTTTCTTAAACCTTACACCCGAAGCATGAACAGCAAAAGGAAAAATAGATAAATGGGAGCTCCTCAAAATTAAACACTTTTGCACCTCAAAGGACTTTGTCAAAAGGCAGCTGACTCAATGGGAGCAAGTATTTGACAAACACATATCTGATAAGGGTTAATATCTATGATATACAAAGAGATCATACAACTCAACAATAAAAAGACAAGCTACCTGATTAAAAAATGGGCAAAAGACTTGAAAAGACAAATGTCCAAAGAAGAAATACAAATGGTGAAGGAAAAAAAAAAAAAACATGAAAAAATGTTCAGCGTCACTAGTGATTATGCAAATGCAAATCAAAACTACAATGAGATACCATTTCATCCCTATTAGACTGGCCACCATTAAAAAGTCAGAAAACTATAAGTATTGGAGAGAATGTGCAGAGATAAGGGTGATTATTCACTGTTGGTGGAAATGTAGAATGGCACAGCCACTGTGGAGGACTGTTTGGCATTTCCTAAAGAAGTTGAATATAGATTTGCCATTTGACCCAGCAATACCATTACTAGTCATATACCCAGAAGAACTGAGAGCAGTGACATGAACGACACTAGCACACCAATGTTCATAGTGGTATTATTCACGATTGCCAAAAGTTGGAAACAACCCAGGTATCCTTCAATTGATGAATGGATAAACAAATTGTGGTGTATACACACAATGAAATATTATACAGCAGTAAAAAAGAAATGAAGTCATAAAGCATATGACAACATGGATGAACCTGGAGGGCATTATGTTGAGTGAAGCAAGCCAGACACAAAAGGACAAATATGGTATGATTGTGCTCTAATGAACTCAACATAGTGTGTAAACTCATGGAGTTAATAATTAGAATATAGGACACCAGAAAATAGAATGAGGGTAGAGAATGGAAAGCTGAGAGTTAATCTGTGCAGAATTGGTAGTGTTTGTAAATCTTTGGGAATGAATAGAAATGGTGAAAGCACATCATAGTGTTCATAACTAGCAGTGTTTTTATATGAGTATGACAGTGGTTGAAAGAGGAAGTCTATGGTCATGTATATTACTAGAAGGAAAGCTAAAAAATGTAGTATGGGACCTCAAGTAAAATATGAATATTATAATACTGTTTTTACAAAATATAAGCACAAACTAGAGAGACAGAAACAGAATAGCAGTTATGTACAGCAGGGGAAGCATAGAGAGATTGAGAGGTGATGAGGTTTTTTTGTTTTTTTATTATTATCATTGGAATAATGAAAATGCTCTAAAAATGGCTGAAGTGATGAATGCACAACTTATGTGATTATACTGAATACCAGTGATTGTACATTTTGGATGGATTTATGCTTTATTAAAATATATAAATAAAACAGATTTGTTTAAAAAATGTAAAAAAGAAAAAAGAAAGAAGAGTTTGCCTGGAATATAGGAGATCCCTTGGGCATCTCTTAGTACACCAAACCCTGTGATTGAAGCCAATGGAAAACTGCAACAACCCAATCCAGGCAGGACAATCAATGGCCCAGAAACTTCAGGAATGAAAGGCTTGGGTCACCCACTAGGCAAAGAACCACAGCAGCTGAGGTGCTTGCTGAGGGTAAACGGAACATGGAATGCGTAGTAGAAGGCGATGATAAATCCAAACTTTTACCATGTGACCACTTACAGAAGCAAGGACTGTAATGATTATGAATGTGTCTTCCTTGTTTTGTTATAAATATGTTTGTGTATATAAATAAAGCAAATACCTTTGTTTTCTTCCTTATCTTATACCTTTATCATATTACATTAAAAATTTTATGTATTATTTATACATTATTCATGTTATATTTATACACAGTAAGTCTCATAATATTTACATTATATATATATAAATCTCCAGTTGGTTCTGTTTCCCTGAAGAATTGAATACACTATCCAACCTAATTATGAAATGGGTCCACTGACACCAATGCACAAATGATTCTTGACCCAGGTATAACCTAAATAAGATTCTCATACAGCACCAATGGCCTCACAAGTATAATCAAATCAAACCTGCATGGACATTTGTCCTCTACCCCAGCCTTCCAGGCATAGTATTCTAAGACAAGAGGTCAAATTGCAAAGAGGGCCTACAAGGAATCAACACCCAGCTGGCATATGTGTGGACAAAACACGTGCTGGGAAGTACAGGAGCCGCACAGAAACATGCGGCCAATGCCTTTGCTAGGTACTTCCTAAAAGTCCTGGAGCTCTGCAACAATAACTGTTTTACAAAAACCTACAGAGAAGCCATGACTAGAAGTGTCCAGTGGTACTTAAAAGCCCATGACAAAATTCCCCATCCTTTATGGATTTCTACTTGACCATCATATCCAAGCTCCACCCCACAAGTTTGCCGATGGAGATGACACAGCCCAAGATCACCAGTGAGGGACACCCACTGCAGCTCCTGTGACCCCAACAAGCCAGCTTCACTCCTACACTCGAGTCAGCTAATTGAACCCGGATAGTGCCTTGAGAATAGCGTCAGAATACTACCTGGCTAAAATGTCAGGCTGCCTCGTCATAAGACTCTCTTCATTATATGATGCTTGTCACTGTGAGTTATGTCCCCAGTTTTAGTTGCTAAATGCTTCCAATAACAGAAATGAGCATGGCTTTTACAATGGGAATTTATTAGGCTAAAAGTTTACAGTTCTGAGGCTGTGAAAGTGTCCAAATCAAAGCATCAGGTGAAACTCTCTCACCGAAGGTTGACTGCTGGTGATCCTGGACTCCTGCCATGTGGAAAGCCACAACGGTGGCTCTGCCAGTCTCATCCTTCTCCTCCGGGCTCACTTCCTCTCTGAGCTCAGCTATGGGCAGTCAGGCATATGGTGGTGTCGGTTCGTCTCTCCCCTTTCCTCTGGAACTCACTGTTTCAGCTTTGGGCTGCTCCCAAAACTTTTTCTCTCTCCCAGGTTCTTCAACTTCTGGAAGCTTCTCTCAGTATCTCCAGCTTTTTCTGTGTCTGTGGCTTTTATTCCTCCATTTATAAAGGACTCCGGTAAGAGGATTAAGACCCACTCTGGGCCATGCTCTACTGGAGCAATCTAATCAAATGGCCTTTAACTGATCTAACCTAATCAAAAGTTCACAATACGTCCAATTTAAGAACACAACTTTCTGGGGTCCAAAAGATTCAAACCAGCACACCCCCATGATTGTAAAGCTGCCTTGCAATCTGCCACTCCCTACCAGCAAGCTGAACATTGTCTTTTATTATTACATAGCAGTAGCAACCTTTCACTATGTAGGTCCCTACATGTTTGCCGTCAGTTCCTTTGCCTAAGTTCCCATCTATGTGTTGATATGGGCTAATACAACAACAAATACCTAGCCCAAGTATTCTGAGATAACTGCCTGGCCTTAGACTCCTGTTGGCCAAAAAAGGGGATGTCTATGCCATAAGATGAACCTCCTGCTGCATGTATATTGATAATTCAGGGCAGGTCAAAATCAACTTTCAAAAGATGGTGTTTTAATTTGCTAAAAGCTGCCAAAAGCAATATGCCAGCAATGGGTTGGCTTTTACAATGGGGATTTATTAACTTTCAAACTTACAGTTCTGAAGCTGTGTAAGTGTCCAAATCAAGGCTTCATCAGTCAATGCTTTCTCCCTGAAGACCAGCTTTCAGTGATCCTGGATTTCTCTGTTGCGTAGCAAAGCACATGGCAGTGTCTGCCCATTTCTGCCTTCTCCAGGCTCTGTTGCCCACAGCTTCTGGCTTCATAGCTTTCTCTCAGCTTCTGTGTTCCATTGATTTCAACTTCTGGCTTCTGAGACTTTCTCAGTTTTTGTGGGTTTCTCTCTGTGTCTCTCTCCATACTCATCCTGTTTATAAAGGACACCAGTAAGAGGATTAAGACCCACCCTGGGTCATACCTTACTAAAGTATTATAATCAAAAGGCCCTTAACTGAAGTTATCTAATCAAAAGGTCCCACCTACAATAGGTTCACACGCACGGGGATGAATTAGCTCTAAGGACATGATTTTTCTGGAGTCCATCCAGCAATCAAACCATCCCAGAGGCTCAAGAGATCATGGTGTTTCACAATATAACGAGGGTTTTTCAACAAACACCTTAGACTCTAGAAAACCTCAGACATTTTTTTCCTACCTACCCCCTGGGGGGTAGGAGAATGGCTACACAAAAGCTTCCAACTCTTGGTTTTACTATTTATTGACATATTTATAATACACACTATCCTCAAGTGTCTTATGTATTGACTCAATAATGCTATGCCCCCAGCAGTAAATATATCACCACCCCCCAAATGCCGCAATACTCTAAATAAATGATGCTGAGGCATCAAGGGGTGGATCGTCATAATTATCAAAAATTTTGCCTGTTGCCTGGACATCCATCTTATTTTGGCTGAACCATGTGCCTTGACACTGACCTCTGGCCCTGTTAATAAACAGTTTTCTACCCCTGAAGACTAGATTCCCCAGAGTCCAAACCCCATGTGCAGCCACCATTCATACCACCCACACATCTCACCCAGAACTCCTTGTTGGTCCCAAATGATGAACTAATCATACGCACCACATTTGGGTCCCCAGTTCCTTTCCCTTTTCACATGTGTTTGCTTTAAACTAACCAATCCTCGACTCCTGTGGGAAATTTACTAACCTCCACCTCTGGACCACAACAAAGGCACAAGCTCACGGGTCACCTCTACTCTGCTGTGTGCTTGCCACCTGCTGGCTGAGCCCCCTGAGCTGACTGAGCTTTCTGTCGACCCTTCATGCATGTCTTTCTCTCTGGGACCTGTGAGTAACAGACTATCTTTTCTCATTCATTATGGCCCTGGTTTCCCATTGTCACACCTGAACTCTACCCAGACCCAAATTTAAAATCCAAGTTAACAAATTCAAAACACCATTATAACACTCAATGCATCTAGTATTTCCTATTGTTTTCTATTTATTCTATTCTTTTTTATGTCATCTTATTATGTGCTAGTTACAGCCCACTAAATAGATTTACTGCCCACTAATTATAAGCCACAGTTTGAAAACCATTGCTGAAGAGTAGATTTCTAAAGATTTTAACCTCAACATTCTTTGAAGTAGAAGGTTATAATCATACATCCCAGCTGTGGTAATGTTTCCAATAACTTAGAATTTGACTTTGAACAGCAACACTTCCTAGTGGATTTCCAGGTACAAATTAGTTGCAGAATGTACCCTGAATAATTAAATATGGGTATTGTTCACTGTATGAAGTGGTTGGATATAAGCCATTTATATTTCAGAGGACATCCACCAAAAATGATGATCCTGAGAATAGATTACTTGTAATGTTCCTTCCCTAAGCTTTTTTTTCTTATTCTTTGCATGATCATTTCTTCTCATCCTTTAGGTCTTGTGTTAAATGGCAACTCATAAATGGCCTGCCTAATTACCCTGGATCCCTCCATGCTAATGTCATGAACCCTAAGCCTTTTATACATTTACATTTAACCAAGATAGCTGAGAATCAGACAACAACATGCCTTGCAGGCTTGCAAAAAACAAATCCTCCATCTCAAGTGAATGTCAACAGCATTGGATGTGATGGCTGGAGCTCTAGCAGCCAGCTCACTTGTACCATGAGGTGTCTTTGAAAAAGGATGCCACACATGCTGGAGCAACAAGAGGGCACGCTGGACCCCAGCTCTTCTGCTGTCATCTCCTGATGCTCATCTGCAATGGTGGTTGATGCCCCTGCCCTTTCTGGGCCTTTCTAGGTGGGAAACAAAAGAGGTGATCCTTTGTCCTCTAAGATAGCAGAGGAGCTAGACAGAAAACCTGGATCCACGTGCTTTCTGCTGTGGTGGCTCTGAGTGATGTCTTAACACCTGTACTCTCCTCCTCTTTATCTTCAAAAAG